>JAODAL010008481.1:0-117370 GCA_025379985.1 Phyllomedusa bahiana
AAATTCATTTATGTGACCCCCCTGGAATAAGGGCGCTTTAAAAAAAATTTTTTTAAAAATAATAATAATATAAAAAACAATTCTGTTTCATCCTAGTTCGTTGGAAATTGGGGATTTAAGAATCGTGTTTTGCGTCTTTCAATAAGAGCTGTCAAAAACTCTTCCAAACCTTTTTAAATTTTTTATCTTCTGAACATGGAGCGAAAATGCAGGTGGTAAACGAGAAAGGGGGGTGTAGGACATGGGGGTAAGGTAGAGAAAAGGGTGTCCTTCCGTGCGGGCAAAAAAACACGCAACCCAGCAGATCTTCGGTTTAAAGGCCCGCAGGCTGTCATCTCGGGGTCATGCCCCTGTGAATCTCAGTAACGAACAGCGTCCCCAAAACTTCTTTAGTGGTTAATGAAACCCTGCATCTTCCTCCTCACAGCCCAAATGTCGTCTCTCACGTATGTGGGTCATGGGGGTTTTTGGGGTCATGCTGGGGTCCGGACAGGCAAGTCAATGCCCCAGTTAAAACTAAAATGGTGGTTAAAACTTTTTTTTAAAGCACTTTTTATTGGGGGTCAAAAGGGTTTAAGGGTCATGCTGCGTTCCAGGCAGGGAAAAGTAAATGCCCATTCAAGTAAAATGATGGTTCAATAATACGCCTTCTGGCATTTTAATTTTGTGGGTCATGCGGTTTTAAGGGTCATGCTGTGGTACAAGAAGGGTAGTGAATGGCTGTGCTTTTTTTCTGTGTTTTTATAAAAAATTGTTTGTTTTGATGTAGCACGTATCCAGTTTATGTTGTGGTTTTTAAATTTCCCGTTTCTCCAGCCTGTTTGGGTAAGAATGAAAGTGTTGTTCCTCTCCCATAGACCTTTAATGGTCATGGGCGTAACTGTTATCGCAGGGATATCGTATGATAATTTCCCAAATTTTGACTATCGAATCAATAACGATAGTTGACACAATCGCTCATCACTACTCATAACATATGCAAGAATTTTCTTCCATTCATGGCCAAGCACTCTTGAGCTGATGCTACATACTGATGAATATTCTGGTAAGTATTTCCAGCATAAGATACATTTCTTGAGTAATGTTTCTTTTCAATTCCTAGATAGTTCTTGGTTTATTTTAGTAGAATTTCTACTACAGGAAAATGTCTGGGGGCAAGGTGGCTATGTGCAGAACAGCGCGAGATAGTATCAGAGAGCTGTTCTAGTTCCCTTGATGGTGGCTGTCACTGTGTGGACAACAACAGTCAGGTTAAGGAATGCTTGACAAATTTGTTATGAGGGGTTTCTGATTCTTTATAAGTAAGGTAAGTTGTGACCAAGTTTTATTAAAATTTGTTCATTAGTCTTGGAGTTATAGCTGATTTTTCTGGGTCTCCCAGCCAGCAAAACTCAAGCAAAAATTGCTTCGGGCTTTTTATTTTTTGCTGCCTTAAAAGGCCCTTTTTGCTTTTCCTGACATAAATATCCAAAAAAATGGGTAAAAAACCCCCCCCTTTTTGTAAACATTTTTTTTTTAAAAACTTTTCACGGAAAACCCTGAAGATATGCACTTTGATAAAACGAAAAGTAGTCAGTGTACGGGCTTAATGGCAAATTTGGGTCCCCTAAAAATAATCAACACACGCCATAATGTCCAAAAACCTTTTGGCAAAAAACATTTTGCACCCAAGTAAAAATGGAAAATTTTTGTTCCAAAGTGCAATTTTTGGGGGGACCACCATTTTTTTCCAACCCCCTTTAATGCTTAGGTATGGATTTCCCTGGAGCTTCACGGGTTTCCCCAGGGAAAGCCTCTTCCACCCTTCTTTGATGACATCACTGCTGGTGGTGCCTCCCCACCTTCCTTTTGGACACCCAGTGTCAATTGAATTTTTTTTCTGGGACATGTTAAAACCCCCCCAACACGTTTACCCTTATTTTCTTGCAAGGCCCCGTGGTCATATTGGAGATGGTAGGGGTCTTTTATCTGTTAGTTTTCCCCCGGTTCCAGTAGTCAACTGGAAGGATTACTTGCTGTCACAGCTTTTGACATTCAGGTTCCCTCAAAAATGTAGCTCCCCAGCACTCTAAAGTACCAAAAATGACACCCCCGCCATGCTTGACTGTGGGGAAAACCCACACTGTCTTTGCTTCTATCTGGTTGCTGCCCACACATTACCCCTGAAAAAAAAGTTTAAATTTGGGTCTCATCAGCCAAGGCAGGGTTCCCAGTATCCATGCCCTTAGTTTGCTTGCTTCAGCAAACATATGCAGTGCGTCATTTTTAGAGGCTTCCTTTTGGGAAAAAAACGCCATTCAACTAATTTTTCGTGACCCCTGTTGGTTGGCACTGATAGCCGTGCATCAATTCATGTCGACCATGGAAGGTCTGTTTGGGTGAACCTTTTGTGAAAGCTGTATTGTCTTTTCTCGTTTTGCACTCAGTTTAGAGTGTTTTCATCTTTCATGCCCTGAAATCTTTATGTAAGCAACAATTTTTTTTTTTTTATCTTCAGAAACTTCTTTTCCATGAGGTACAGTGGAAATTCCGTGACCGTATGAGAGGTTTAGAGTGATTTAAACCAAAAGTAACCACCCGAGCACATACAGGAGGGAAAATGGGATTGGCCTTAAATTTTTTCCCCTTTCACTTGGGGTGTACTTACCCCTGTTTTAAGGGCACACCAAATTTACACTGATATGTATGCTGAACACCGACTACTTTCCCTGAAACTTTGTTTTGTCCCTGAAAAAATATAGTATATATTTTCAAAAGTGAGGGGTAGTCACTTTTGTGAGATTTATTTGCTTTTGTAAAAAACTGTATTCCCTGGAAATAACAAAATTTTGGAAAATCTTTTTTACTCTCTGTGTTTGTGTTCCTTGTTATTCTTTCTAGAAATGAAAATTCTGAAACCCGTCGATGGCACATATCGCTAGCTGTTAAGACCCATTTGACTGATTCAGTAATACATTTCTAGAAGGAATAAAAGAAGAACATTACAGCACAGAATTACAACAGAAGATGTTTCAGAATTGTTAGTTCACAGAAACAAGGTTTTTCCCAAAGAAACTACAGGGAAAGACTATGGGTGCTTTTTTTAAACGGGCCCATATTTTAAAGACAAATCCCCTAAATAATATGTCTTTGTATTTCTAGCTTCATAAAGAATTAGATCATGTTCACTGATTTTCTTTGTCCTTTTCTTTAAAGGGTTTTTTGTCAAGTTTTTTTTGAGGAAAAAATTAAATACGCATTCTTCTGTCCGTAAAAAAATCAGGGTCTAAAGCGATTTATGCTTGAGTCACAAAATTTTTCTTACGTGATCATGGTGCCATGTCATGTGTTATAGCTGCTAATGTTAACCTAGCGCATGTTTTTAAGTGCTGGTTTTTTACACTTCCCTCTGTTAACATTAAAGATAAAAGGTTTTTACTGTGATTTACTGCAGTAGCAAAGTGCTATGGTTGCTGTGTCTAAAATTACCATGGACAGCATTAGACCTCATGAAGCACATATGCACTTGTGTTCACTTTAGTGTTCAAAACTGAATGGCCATTACCTTAGTAAATGCCATTTATCACAATATATTCTGTAATCTAAAAGGATTAAAACAATGAAAATGTAGGGTAAAATGCTTACTGTAGCTTTCTAAACCTGAGAAATAGAAAATAAATCTCGAGAAAGTTGTCAGATTTATCCATAGTGAACTTCTATTGGTGTCTCTCTTAGTATTCCTACATGAGGCCCTGTGTGTTAAATGATTTCCATGTAATATTAATGCAGCTAGTTATTTCTTTTATTTATTTATATGGCACCATTATATTCCACGGCTCTGTACAGAGTGTCCTTATTCACACTGGTCCCTGTCCACATTGGGGCTCACAGTCTAAATTCCAAATTAACGCATCTATATGTTTTTGTAGTGTGGAGGAAATCAAAATACCCAGATGAAAGCCATGCAAACAAAGTTTTAACATAAAAGCCCCTTGTAGATGTTGTCCTTGGTTGGATTTGAACACAGGACTCCAGTGCTGCAGGGAAACAATGTTACTCATTGAGCCACCATACTGCCCCAAATTAGGAGATAAAATATTTATCACAACTTGAGATGGGCGAATCGATTCTATCGAAGTGGAATTCGTTTATAATTTCAGGAAAACTTCGGTTCTGCACGAAATAGAAGTTTGGGGTAATTCGCGGGAATGAAGTGTGTTTTGTGTTGCTAAAATGGCCGCAAGCTATGGCGGGGGACAGGAGAAGAGAACTTGGGAGGAAGAAAGGAAGACCCTAAATGAATGTGCATATCAACCAATCGAGCCCGGGCGGTTTCCCGTGACGTACAGAAATAAATTACGGACCCATGTTTGCTCCTCACCTGCTCTCTTGTCCCCGTGCATAACATCCTAGCAGAGTAGCAGCGAAAGATCCCCAAAAAAAAGGAAAAATTGTTTTTTAACAGTTTTTTTGGGAGGGAAAAGGGGGGTATCATGCTTTTAAGAGATGCCCCTTTTTTCCGTTATCATTTTGTTTAGTTTGTGGGGTTTTGTAATTAAATCCGGGGGGATCTAATTCGCCCCATATATTTTTTAAATTTTCCATCTGGTCATTTGTGGAGCCATTGAATATCCAAGGGTTTAATTTAAAAATTTGTGGTTTTTTAAAACTTTTTTCTTGGTCCCTTTTTGGGGGGCCCCAAATTTTTATTTAAGGGTTAATTAAGCATGTTTGTGCTTTTATATCATAAAAAACATGGTGTTTTCAAAAAGCCACATACAGTAAAAATTTTTTTGGGATTTCTGGAGCGCAAATTTTTTTCCAAGCGTTAGTTAACGTGTTTGTGCTTTTATATTCAGTAAAAATACACTGTATTTTTCTAACCCCTCGAGTAAATTTTTCTTGGTGATTCCCGGAGCGAATTTATATTCAAAGTTAATTAAGCGTGTTTTTTGTTTTATATTCGTAAAAAACACAGTGTTTTTTTATACCAATACGAGTAAATTTTTTTTGGTATTTCTGGGAGCGCAATTTTAAATTTTAAGGTCAATGCTTTTTGGTTTTTATTTCGTAAAAAACACGGGTCTTTCTTCCCCCAAAACGAGTAAATTTTTCCTGGCATTTTAGACGCAAATTTTTATCCAAAGGGCACCCAAGCCTGTTAAGGGGGGCATTTTTGGGGTTCAAATACAGGGTGTGTATTTATCATATACAGATATCTTCATTAAACAGAGTCTGTACATTTTTGAACAAACAGGATGTCAGACAGAGAAGTGGCAGGCTCTTCACATGCGAGTGGCAGTGGCACAAACACTCCTGGAGCAGGCACTGGTCGCAGCACAGTAAGGGGACGTTGCAGCAGGGGTGACTCGGTGAGGCCAGAACTACCGGTGTCATCTAGTGGCCTTGTGTTGACCACCAACACAAGGGTTCTTGATTGGTTGACTAGGTCATCAACCTCATCTCTTATGACATCTGACTACCCCAGCCAAGAGTCAGTGGGTTCGTCAGACACAACCATTAGTTGGCATGGCCCGGGAACAGGACAGCGCCCCTCACCTGTCCTCAACCCGCCTCTGTCCCGTTCGGTTCCCTCAGCCAGAGAATTAGTATGTTGTCTGGGCTCAGCGTCACTATACAGCGAGGATGAACAATTTGATGACAGTCAGCAGCTACTTGGCAGCGAAGAAGTGGGACCGTCATCCACTGCATCTTGCAGCAAACAACAAAGTATGGATGTGGAGAGTGGTATGGGAGGTCATGCTGTGAGGAGGTCAGCCTCTGCATACCAAGACCATTGAGGAGGACAGCAGTGAAGATCCAACAATAATCGATGATGATGTAGCCGATCGCACTTGGGAGCCGGGTGAAGCAAGGGCTTCATCATCATCAGGAGAAGAGGGCGTCAGCTTGCGCGTCAGGCAGCGGCACAGCCAGCACGTTGGTAGTGTGGCCGTGAGTCAGCAGGGTAGCAGCAGTGCGAGGTCAGGAGCCAATCGGCCACAGGGTAGATGACCCTCTTCGCAGGTCCAAGAAAGTAGCAGCACAGGGGCTCACCGAGGTAGTGGTGGTAGTAGTCACTCAGTGCTGAGCGTTGCCAGTTTTCTGCTAAAACACCGGAGGGCAGAATGTGAAGCGTGGCCAGGGAGCTAACACTGGCACAACGGCCCTGTGTCAACACATGCAGTGTCACCATCCGGTGACCTGGGAGAAACGTGGCTCAGATGTGGTGGTCCATCCTGCCATCGCAGCAACAGCAGCAGTGCCCAGTGGCACGCATTCCATTGCAGCCAGTCAAGGCTCCACCACCTCTGCAGAAGGGAGCTGTTTGTCTTTGCCATCATCTCCCGGTCCAGATGCTCCTGCTCCTTGCTACTCATGACACCAGCAGTCATTCAAAGAGGCGATTGCAAAGAGACAACAGTATGCGTCCAACCATCCTAAGGTGCAGAAGATGACCGTGCTCCTGTCCAAGTTGTTGGTACTTCAGTCCCTCCATTTCCAAGTGGTGGACTCTGCACCGTTCAGAGAACTAATGGCTTGCGCCGAGCCGAGGTAGAGAATCCCAATGTGTAATTTCTTTTCGAAAAAGGCAGTACCAGCACTTCACAAATATGTACAACAGAAGGTGGGCCAGTCCTTGAGCCTATCGGTTTCTTCCAAGGTGCACGGCAGCGCGGACGTGTGGAGCTGTAACTATGGTCAGGGCCAGTACATGTCCTTTAAGGCCCACTGGGTGAATGTGCTTCCTGCCCAGCCACACCAACAACTTGGACAGGAGACGCCACCTTCTCCTCCACGTTGTCAAACTGCTGCTCCTGCGCCAATATCCACCCCTCCACCAATACCTCAGCCTCCACAAGTGCTGCTCCATCATATCACATGTGCAGGGCACAGCGGTGTCACGCAGTTCTACACCTGGTTTGCCTCGGCGAACGAATTCACACAGGGGAGGAACTGCTCCGCGTCATGCAGCAAGAAATCTATGTGTGGCTTTCTCCGCGCCAACTGCAAATCGGAACCATGGTGACAGACAAGGGGAGTAACATGGTCACCGAGGAGGGATGGTCCATGCGCCCTGCATGACGCACGTGTTCAATCTGGTTGTGAAAAGGTTCCTGAAGTCTTCCACCGATCTTAAAGACATTCTAAAAATGGGCAGGAAACTGTGCATGCACTTCATCCATTCCTACAAAGCCAGACACACCCTCCTCAAGCTGCAGTGGCAGAATGGCCTCCCCCAACACACGCTGATATGCGATGTTTCCACCCGTTTGAATTCCAGCCTCCACATGTTAGACCGACTGTATGCACAGAGAATGGCCATTATTTTTTGATGATCCCAGTGAGGGATGACTTATGGCTCTCCACCCTCTTGGACCCTTGCTTCCGGTCCAAAATGGGAGCCTACACACTCCACACTCTGTCATTGTGCCACTCTAAGACCTCATGCTGCTGCTGCTGCTGTTGTTGCTGCTGCCGTGACCTCCACACTCTGTCATTGTGTCACTCTATGACTAAATCAAAAAAATACCTACAAAACGGTTCAATTTGAGATAGGTACAAGTTCCAAAACGCGTGTATAGAGCAAAAACTAAATATATGGAAAGTGCACTAATAAAATTTAAACTTTATTAAATAATATTATTTAATAAAGGTTAAATTTTATTAGTGCACTTTCCATATATTTAGTTTTTGTCACTCTATATCCTCATGCTGCTGCTGCTGCTGCCGTGACCTCCACACTCTGAAATTGTGCCACTGTGTGGCCTACTCCTCTTTTTGCCACCTCCAGAATGTCATTGTGCCACTCTTTGACCTCATGCTGCTGCTGATGCTGCCATGACCTCCACAGTCTGATTGTACCACTCTGTGGTCTACTCATGCTGCTGCCAAGTGACTGCCGTCTCACTGGAACACCCTGTGGTTTCCTAATGTTGTTTCCACCCTCATCACTCTATGACGTTACCACAATGTTTGGTTTTCCCCTTCTTTTCACCTGTCAGAAGGAATGGGAAGGATCAGGATTGTCTAGCCAAAAGCAGGAATGGATACAGAACACAGGACATGCAAATATCCCATTTACTGGTCATCTCTGTTTGGATCAACTCTTGTTTGTTTTTGGCTTTAGCAATACTGATGGATTATTGACTGATTGAAAGTGGACACTGACGGTTGAAAGGAAGGGCAAAATGATCAGAGACGTCAACGCAAAATTACTGCCGACACCCTCTCCACTCATTCGGGGGGCCTCTACATGTATCAGCGTTTAACAGAACAGATTCTGTCATATTCTGTGATGGTTTAAAGTTCTGGCCTCATGGAGTGACCCCTGCTGTGACGTCCCCTTACTGTACTGAGACCTGTGCCGGCTCCAGTAACCTACTTCTGTGTTCTTTGACGCTGTCGTAGGATCTTAGCCCTCAGCTTGTTTTTTTCCAGCTGGCACTGCCATGACTTCATCAGGTTGCATTCCCGCTTCAGTTTTTTGGTCAGTTTTGCCCCTGTAAGTGCCCAGGGAATTTTAGAGTGAAGCGATTCTAAGAGCGGCGGCAGTCATGTGCGTGTCATACTAAAACACAGCATGTATGAATACCAAACCAAGCTCCCTCTGCATATTTGAGCATGGCACAACGTTCTACAGCATCCTGCAGGCTCTGTGATGCCAGGAAATAGCTGTTTTTTGACGCGATTCGTCGCAAATTTATTCTGATCTAAACAAATTTTGTCAGAAAATTCAGCGAACTCGGCGAATCGAATTTTTGAGAAATTCCCCCATCTCTAATCACAACCTACCTTGTGAAATAAAGAAGACTGTTAATTAGAAAACACAGTATCTGATAGCACTGCAGTGATTTTGATAGTAACAAATGTGAAAACTCACAATATAGTCCTAGCAAAACCTCTCACACTAGGGAATGCCTACACAACATGATTTTAAAGTTGGATTTTGACATGGATTTTGAATTTTGAAACTGGTGAAAATTTGACTGCAAATCATCCACATAAAAATTCTGAGCTGTAGTCTACACAGCTCAGATTTTCTAAGGTCAGATTTCTAAACTGATGGCTTTGCAAAATACTTGAAACACATATACTCTTCGGCCAGATTTACAGCAGAAAATGCAGTTTCGATGCTAAGAAACCAAAACCGCAGCAAAAAAGCAGGCCAAAAAACAAAAATTTAATGTAAAATACTGGTTGGATTCTGGACTCAGCCTAAAGGGATTTAAGTTACCCCACTGTTGCCCCAAAAATGTTTAAGTAGAATGTAGGATGATATATGGTTTGCGAGTAGGAGATAAAACCAACACTAACAATTTATAAAGGATTCATAAGGAACAACACATGGATACACATGAGTTAGATTTCGATGTATTATTCTGTCAAGTGTACTTACAAGCTACCATAATACTATTATCACATCATGGTTAAAGTTTTCCACTTATTATATAATAAACCATTATAGCTCAGTGAGTTGAAAAAAATTATTCTTTTTCTATATACTTTTAGTAGTCTATACTGCTTTTAGCATCTATATGTATCATCTTGAAATGTAAAAAAATAAATAAAAAAATAATAGTAATACATGAATTACTCAGTATCCCAGCTGTCTCTTTAAGGCTTAAGTACATCACTTAAAGAGGTTATTCACTTTATAGTGTCTTTACTGCAATTTTCTAATATATATTTAATAGAAATTCTTTTCATACCAGTGCAGTAGACCCTTTCTAGAAAAAAAAAAAAAAAAAAAATGGTACAGCCCGCATTCCTGTCCATGGTAATGTATCCCATGGCAGAACTATATAGACACAACGGTCATGTGACAACCACACACATGCCATGTGACCCCTGCTATCCAGGTATCAATAGTTCTTTTGAGGAGAAGAACTTCTCCAATATTACTACCTCCAGCAGCATCTTACCATATCTGTCAGTGTCTGTGGAGAAAAAGCTCTCGCATTCACAGATGTCATGTAACCCTGCTGCTAAGTCCCAGGAGGTCACATGATTTACACCATGTTTAGTTACTCCATGGATGCTATTATTGTTATAAAAGAGGTACATAAGCAATATTTGTAATACATGTGTATTTGAAAATTGTATAATAATCTGTTCTATACATAATAAATAAAAACAATATAAAGTGGACTTCCCCTTTAATATTCACCTTCAATTCCATATTATTGTCCACTTGACTTTAAGTTATAATGTGACATTTCTCCATTACTATAATTCCTGGAGAGACTGTCTGGAAAAGAAGAATGTAATAAGTAAATGCCGCATTATAGTCTGGAGAGTTCCAGACGTTATTTGAAGAAAGTCTTTCAGTAAACATCTTCACAAATCTATTTAAAGTTGTAAGATCTGTAAGTTTCACTAACATGCCTGCTTGAGCACATACTTGTAGTTATTATGAAATCATTTTTAAGTTTCTTGTTATAACAAAGAAGCATCAATTGTGCTGCATTTTGTTATTCCTCCAAGAAATTCCTCCAATAAAATAACAATTGGGTTTTACTAGTTCAAATGTGTCCCAAAAGAGATGGCCACTGTCCAGTCAGTGCCACACTCTGTGGGAACAGAACTGCTAGAAAAGGGGGAATCTAATATATAGTTGACAATTCAATCATAAATATTAAGGAGTAGTTACAGGAATGGCACAATGCTACAGGGTTCAAAATTATTAAAAATTGTTTAAAAAACAATTCCCCTATAGGCAGAGTATTATGTTCTATTTCTACAGCGACGCCTTTTGGCGTCACTGCAGACATAGGAGTTTGTAGAGCCCGGCGCTGCAGCAGCGCTGAGATCGGGGCTGTACTACACAGCCCTGTTCCCAGCACAGCTCCTGCAAGCACCAGGGAGTGGGGGCAGGGCCGCCAACAGAAATTTCAGGGCCCCATACAGCTGAAGCACCTGGGCCCCCCCCCGTAAACCCCGCCCCCAGAAACCCGATCGCCCCGCCCCCAGCAAAAAAAACGGCCTCTAGGACAAAAAATGCGCCCATTTTACCACATAATACAGTGTGCAAAAAAGAACTGTATTGTGTAGTACAATAGCAAGTGAGTCACATGTCTGTCGCTCCATCCATATCCCCTCCACCCACATACAATATCCCCTCCACCCACATACAATATCCCCCTCCACCCACATACAATATCCCCTCCACCCACATACAATATCCCCTCCACCCACATACAATATCTCCCTCCACCCACATACAATATCCCCCTCCACCCACATACAATATCCCCCTCCACCCACATACAATATCCCCCTCCACCCACATACAATATCCCCCTCCACCCACATACAATAACCCCCTCCACCCACATAACATATCCCCCCCCAGTTTTTCCTTTGGGCACGCACCTCACCACCTTCAAAATAAACACCAGCAAGAAAGAAATGTACCCCTAACCCAGTCGGTATAACCCCAACACCCCCACATAGAGGGGCCCACTTGAGGTCAGGGCACCAGCTCAGGTACTCACATTACAGTGAATACAGCCCTGATCCAATTTAGAAGCAAAATAACCCCTGAAAAACAGGAACTCACCCCGGGGACTCCCTTTTGATGATTGTTTCTTCTCCCATGGTCGTTTATTCCCTTTTTTCTGCATCCGTTCCCCATCCCATGAGACTTGTCCCCCGGGCCCCAACTATTCCCTGCAGAAATTTACACAAAATATTTAGAATCCCCAATTTTCAAGATTTTTTTTTTCCTATTCCCACCTCTTCAAACTTCCCAGGGGTGGGAGAGCGGGTACAAGCCCTAACTTTGAGGGGGTATATCCTAAGGGGGTTTGGGGGGTGGGGGGAGGACTAACCCTTTGGAGATAATGTAAGTATGGGCTGTCCCTAAAAAAATTATTTACCAGGTGGTAGGGGAAATGGGAAAGGCCCCGGTAAATTGATAGGCCCTATTTAGGTGGTAGACCCCCGCCGGATAAGTTAGTAGGGGCCCGCCCCAGGTAGGTTTGGGGGGTCCCGCCCTGAGTCCCTTTTGTTTGTAGGCGGTCGGGCCCCCCTTTTGTCGAGGTTAGGTTGAGTCAGGGCCCCCTTTAGAGGTTAGGTAGAGTCAGGGCCCCCCCTTTAGAGGTTGGTGGTGGGCCCCCCTTTAGAGGTTAGGTAGGTCAGGGCCCTCCCTTTAGAGGTTGGGTAGAGTCGGGCCCTCCTTAGAGGTTAGGTAGAGTCGGGCCTCTTTAGGGTTGGTGAGTCAGGGCCCTCTTTAGATGTTAGGCAGCCATGGCCCCCGTTTTGTTATAGGCAGCGCCCGGGACCCCCCTTTTGAGTAGGCAGCGCCGGGGCCCCTTTAGAGATAGGGAGCGCCGGCCCCCTTTAGTGTATGCGTTAGGACCCCTTTAGGTTTTTTTTTTTGGGGAGCGCCGGGACCCCCTTTTGAGATACAGTGCCAGTGACCCCTTTGGATAGGCAGTAGTGCCCCCTTTGTGATAGGGAGCGCCCGGGATCCCCCCTTTTGTGTAGGCACGCCCGGGACCCCTTTTTTGTAGGCCCGCGCCAGGGACCCCCTTTAGTGATGGCAGGTCAGGGCCCCCTTTGTGTAGGCAGTAGGGCCCCCCTTTAGAGATAGGCAGTGCCGGGGGCCCCCTTTAGTGATAGGAGTCAGGGCACCCTTTGTGATAGGCACGCCAGGGCCCCCTTTTGGGAAAAAGGCGGCCAGGGACCCCCTTTTGTGATGGCAGTAGGGACGCTTTAGGATGGGAGTCAGGGCCCCCCTTTGTGATAGGCAGCGCCAGGGACCCCCTTTGTGATAGGCAGTCAGGACCCCTTTTGTGATGGCAGTCGGGCCCCTTTGTGTAGGCAGTCAGGGCCCCCTTTAGTGTAGACGGCCCCGGGGCCCCCTTTAGTGATAGGCAGCGCCCGGGACCCCCTTTAGTGATGGCAGTCAGGGACCCCCTTTAGTGATTTGGCGCAAGGCCCCCTTTAGTGTAGGCAGTCGGGCCCCCTTTGTGAAGGCAGGCCAGGGACCCCCCCCTTTGTGATGGCGTCAGGACCCCCTTTAGTGAAGGCAGTCAGGACCCCCCTTTTGGTTTAAAAGTGCCCGGGACCCCCTTTAGTTTATGGCAGTCAGGACCCCCCTTTTGTGATAGGCAGTCGGGGCCCCCTTTATGATAGGCAGTTTAGGATCCCCTTTAGTGATAAAAAAGTGCCCGGGGGCCCCCCCTTTAGTGTAGGCAGTCGGGCCCCCTTTAGTGATAGGCGCGCCAGGGCCCCCTTTTGTGATAGGCAGTAGGGCCCCCCTTTTGTGATAGGCGTCAGGGGCCCCCTTTTGTGATAGGCCGCGCCAGGGACCCCCTTTTAGTGATAGGCGTCAGGACCCCCTTTTGTGTAGGAGCAGGGCCCCTTTAGTGATAGGCAGTCAGGGGCCCCTTTAGGATGACAGGCCAGGGACCCCCTTTTGTGATAGGCGTCAGGACCCCCTTTGTTATAGGGGAGCGCCAGGGACCCCCCTTTTGTGATAGGGAGTCAGGACCCCCTTTATGATAGGCAGTTTAAGGCCCCCCCTTTAGTATAGGCAGTCAGGGGCCCCCTTTTGTGATAGGCACGCCGGGACCCCCTTTTGGTTTGGCGTCAGGGGGCCCCCTTTTGTGATAGGCAGTCAGGGCCCCCCTTTAGTGTGGCAGTCAGGACCCTCTTTAGTGAAAGCAGGGCCAAAGGGCCCCCCTTTTGTGTAGGCAGTCAGGCCCCCTTTAGTGATAGGGCAGTCAGGCCCCCTTTTTGTGAAGGCAGTCAGGACCCCTTTAGTGATGGGCAGCGCCCGGGACCCCCCCTTTGGATAGGCAGGGCCGGGACCCCCCCTTTTGTGTAGGCAGTCAAGGCCCCCTTTATGATAGTCAGTCAAGGCCCCCTTTAGTGATAGGCTGTGCCAGGGACCCCCTTTAGTGTAGGGCGCGCCCGGGGGGCCCCCCTTTGTGTAGGCAGCGCCAGGGGCCCCTTTTGTGTAGGCGTCAGGGCCCCCTTATGATAGGCAGTCAAGGCCCCCTTTAGTGATGGGGGAGTGCCAGGGACCCCCCCTTTTGTGATAGGCAGCGCCAGGGGGCCCCCCTTTTGAGATAGGCAGCGCCCCGGGACCCCTTTAGTGATAGGCAGCCGCAGGGACCCCCCTTTTGAGATGGCGTGGGGGCCCCTTTTGTGATAGCAGCGCCCGGGACCCCCCCTTTTGTGATAGGCGCGCCGGGACCCCCCTTTAATGATAGGCAGTCAGGACCCCCCCTTTTGTGATAGGCAGTCAAGGCCCCCTTAGTATAGGCAGGGGCCCCCTTTTAATGTAGGCGCGCCAGGGGCCCCCTTTTGTGTAGGCAGAGGGCCCCCTTTATGTAGGCAGGCGGGACCCCTTTGTGAAGGGGTCAGGACCCCCTTTGTGAAAAGGCAGTCAGGGCCCCCTTTGTGATAGGCGTAGGCCCCCTTTAGTGATAAGCAGTGCCCGGGACCCCCTTTAGTGATAGGCAGTAGGACCCCCTTTGTGTAGGCAGTCAGGGCCCCCTTTAATGATAGGGGTCAGGCCCCTTTAGTGATAGGCAGGCCCGGGACCCCCCTTTAGTGATAGCAGCGCCGGGCCCCCTTTTGTGATAGGAAGTCAAGGCCCTCTTTTGTGATGGCAGTCAAAGGCCCCCCCTTTAGTGATGGAGTAAGGCCCCCTTTTGTAGGCAGCGCCCGGGGCCCCCTTTAGTGATAGGCGCGCAGGGGCCCCTTTAGTGATGGAGTCAGGGCCCCCCCTTTTGTGAAGGCAGTAGGGGCCCCCTTTGTGATAAAAGGCCGGGACCCCCCTTTTGTAGGCAGTCAGGGCCCCCTTTTGGATAAGCAGTGCCAGGGGGCCCCCCTTTTGTGTAGGCAGTAGGACCCCTTTAGTGTAGGCAGTAGGGCCCCCCTTTTTAAAATTTGGGAGCAGGACCCCCCTTAGTGATAGGCAGCACAGGGACCCCCTTTTTTTGATAGGAGCGCCAGGGACCCCCCTTTAGTGATAGGGAGCAAACCCTCTTTAGTGATAGGCAGAAGGCCCCCCCTTTTTTGATAGGCAGTCAAGGCCCCCTTTAGTGATGGCCCGCGTGGGACCCCCTTTTTTGATAGGTGGGGGCCCGGGGCCCCCCTTTAGTGAAGGCAGTCGGGCCCCCCTTTTGATAGGCAGTCAGGGGCCCCTTTAGGTAGACAGCGCCAGGGACCCCTTTAGTGTAGGCAGTCGGGGCCCCCTTTTGTATAGGCGCGCCAGGGGCCCCCTTTAGTGATAGGAGTCAGGACCCCCTTTAGTGATAGGCAGTCAAGGCCCCCTTTAGTGATAGGCAGTCAGGGCCCCCTTTAGTGATAGGCAGCGCCCGGGGGGCCCCCTTTGTGATAGGAGTCAGGGCCCACTTTAGTGATAGCGTCAGGGCCCCTTTAGTGATAGGCAGTCAGGACCCCCTTTAGTGATAAGCAGTGCCAGGGGCCCCCCTTGTGTAGGCAGTAGGACCCCCCTTTAGTGATAGGCCGTCAGGTCCCCCTTTCGTGATAGGCAGTCGGACCCCCCCTTTTGTGATAAGCAGTGCCAGGGCCCCCCTTTTGTGATAGGCAGTCAGGACCCCCCTTTTGTGATGGCAGTCCAGGGACCCCCCCTTTTGTGATAGGCAGCGCAGGGACCCCCTTTGTGAAAAAGCAGGCCAGGGTTTTGGGGGGGGGGGGGGGGGGGGGACCCCCTTTTAGGATAGGCAGCAGGGCCCCTTTAGGATAGGCAGGCCGGGCCCCCTTTTGGAAAGGGAGGCCAGGGACCCCCCCTTTGTGATAGGGAGCAGGACCCCTTTAGTGATGGCAGTCAGGGGCCCCCTTAGTGATAGGCAGGCAGGGGCCCCCCCTTTTTATAGGCAGCAAGGGCCCCCTTTTGTGATAGGCAGTCAAAGGCCCCCCTTTAGTGATAGGGCGCCAGGGCCCCCCTTTGGATAGGCAGCAGGGGGCCCCCCTTTAGGATAGCGCCCGGGCCCCCCTTTTGGATTGGCAGCAGGCCCCTTAGTATATAAAAAACAAACAAAAACAATCATTACCGAGCCTCGGTCCCGCCGCTCCGGCTCCGCCGGCTCCTGCCGCCCCCGCTAGGCGGAGGGGGGAAGTGGGCTACCCCGCCCCTAGTCAGCAGTAGGGGCCGGCGCCCGGCAGGCTGAAGGCCTAATGCATTCAGCCCGCCCGGCAGTCACGGAGCGCAGCGTAAAAAGGCGTGCGCTCCCCCCTGACACCGCGCCCCCGGGGGAGTCGGGGAATTGTCCCCGGTACCCCGGGCCGGGTTTGGGGTCGGGACGCAGGGCCGGGCGTGAGAGACCGAGGCGGGCCGGGCCCCGGGGGGGCGACGGCACTGCCCCGGGGGCCCCCCCGCAACCCCGGGGGCCCCTGTGGGCCAGGCGGAGCCTGGTTGGCGGCCCCCGCCGGCCCGGGCCCTGCTCTGCCGTGAGGGAAAAAAAGGGGGCCCGCTTGCCGCGGGCCCCTTTTTCCACCGGGCCCCAGGGAGTACCGGTTGTACCCCCTGTTGGCGGCCCTGAGGGGGGAAAACCCTTTCCGCTCTGGGGTGCTTAAACCCTTTGTTTGCCGCCGTTCTCACCGCAGCCAATTAAAAAGGGTTTTCCCCTTTTTTGACGAGTGATGGGGGACCCCGGGTGCCCCAACAGAGCCTGGGAAATGGCTGAAAACAGTGGGGCCCTGGGGCCCCTAGAGTAGCCCAGGGCTATCTGTTTTAAAAAGCAGTGATCGGGGGCTTTACTGTTTTTTACTGCTCTGATTGCTTCTGTGTCAGCCCCCCCCCCCGCACATTAAAAAGGGTATTAGCATTAGAAATATGCTAATACATTACTAAGTGAAATTAAAAAATAAAAAAAACAGTTTTCCCTTCATGGGATTTAAAAAAAAATAAAAAAAATTAAAAAACGTAAAAAAAAACAAAAAATTATAAAATGAAAAAAAAAATTTAAAACCCCCCCCGACATTTTGTCGTTTCTCATACGGCAATGTGGGTAGGGGGTTCCCCCAAATTGCCGTTTTTGAGTACGTCCGGCGATCTTTCCGTCACAAAAAAAAACGGAGCGCGCAAGATCGCGGCATGGAACCCGCGGTTTTTCCCCCACTTTGGGATCATGCCCCTCCCCCACGGGGCCGGGGGTTTCGCCCCGGGCCCCGGGGGATTAACCCCCCCGGTTTTCGCGACATCGGTTTGGGCGCGACATCCCCGGTGAGCGCCGGTACTGAAAATTTCCCCCCAGCGCCCGGCGCTGAATGACAGATCCGGGTTGTTTGGTGAGTCACGATGCCCCAATTGGGATTGTTGGGGAGCGTGACAGGGGCAGTTGCCCCTGGAGACCAGGATAAAAATGTATGCTGATTTCCTATTGCATGAATGATCTGACGATCGTTAAAGCAAAATTTCCCCCCGGGGGGGGAAAATGTTTTAAAAAATATGAAAAAATTAAAAAAAAGTTTTTAAAAAAGTTTAAAAAACAAACCCAAAATTTTTAAAATAAAAACACGTACATCGCCCTTTTCCCCTTTACAAACGCCAATCGCCCTAAAAAAGATCAAAAATAAATAAAGTAGACCCACCCTATAAATCTGTCATGTTAATTAACCCGTACGGTGAACTCCGTAAAAAAAAACCCCAAAAAACAGTCACAGAATAGCGATTTTTGTTCATCCCGCAGCACAGAAAATGGAGTAAATAGTAATCACTGCATAGGGGGCATCGTGACTGACAGTTGTCATGGCGGCCATTGCATAGCAACAATGCTATGCACTGGCTTGCCTTATAACAGCAACCTTCAGAAGATCTGAAGATTGGTGTTATAAATCCCCTATGGGGAAAGTAACAAGAAGTGTAATAAAAGTTAACACAAGTTTAAAAAAGTAAAACACAAACACAAAAAATAAAATAAAAACATGTACACCGCCCTTTTCCCCTTTACAGACGCCAAACGCCCCAAAAAGATCAAAAATAAATAAAGTACCCATATTTGGTATTGCCGCGTGCATAACGACCTGTCCTAGAAAGGTGTCATATTAAGTAACCTGTCCAGTGAACACTGTTAAAAAAAAACAAAAAAAACAATCAAAGAATTGCGATTTTTGTTCATCCCGCTGCACATAAAATGGAATAAAAAGCGATCAAAAACCCATATAAACACCAAGTTTGTACCAATTAAAATGTCAGTTCATCCCGCAAAAAAAGGCCTTACACTTCTCTGTATACGGAAAAATAAAACACTTTTTTTTTTTAAAGTGCTTCTACATAAAAAAAACTATATAAATTGGGTATCGTCTTAATCATATCGACCCACAGAGTAAAGATAACTTGTCATGGATACTGCACAATGAGCGCTGTTAAAAATAAAAATAAAAAACACTCCTAGGATTGCAGTATTTTCGTCACCCTGCCTTCCAAAAAAAAAGATTTAAAACTGATCAAAAAGTCTTGTTCCCAAAAAAATGATACCAATAAAAACGTCAACGCATCCCGCAAAAAACAAGCCGCTACACAGCTCTGTACACAGAAAAATAAAAAAGTTATGGCTCTCAGACTGTGACGATGCAAAAACGGGTTTTCCTTTTTTAATAAAAGTGTTTTTATTGTGTAAAAGCAGTAAAACATGAAAAAAAAATATACAAATTTGGTATCACTGTAATCGTATCGACCTGCTGAGTAAAGCTAGAATGTCATTTATACCGCACGGTGACCACTGTAAAAATAAAAATAAAAAACTCTACCAGGATTTTTTCTAAATGCCTCACAAAAACCATAATAAAAAGTGATCAAAGCGTCATATGAACCCCATAATGGTACAAATAAAAACGTCAACTCATCCCACAAAAAAACAAGCCCATAATCAGCTCCGTATACAGAAAAATAAAAAAGCTATGGTTGTCAGATTAGGACAACATAAAAACGCAATTTTTTATAGACCTATTTCTATTGTGTAAAAGTAATAAAACATAAAAAACTATATAAAATTTATATCATTGTAATTGTACCAACCACACAGAAAAGTTATCCTGTTTTTTATCCAGTACGGCGAACACTGTAAGAATGAAGCCTAAAAAACAGTGAGGGAACTGTTTCCTCCCCTCCCCCCCATTTTCTAGCCCAATACTGAAAAAAACCCTTTTGGGAAAAACCCACCCTGGGGGCACCCAAAATGCAAAAGTAGGGCCCCAGTTTGATCCCCTGAGGGGTGTTGAACCCAAAAAGGGGGGGCGACTCGGGAAGGGTTTTTCACCTGTTCTGGTACTTTTGGGGGCTTTGGGCCAAAAGCGACATGGCCCCACCAAAAATCGCTTTCCAAAAGCCAAAAAAGCCCCTCCCTCCCTTGTACCCCCTCCCAAAGCCCCCAAAAACAGCATTTTTAACCCCCACAATTAGGGTTAATTGCCCGAACTTGGAAAAAAATTACGTGACAAAATTTGGGGGTTGCTTTTTTTTTCCGGTTTCCCTTTGTAAAAAAAAAACATTTTCAGCAAAAAGGGGCAGTTTTTTAAAAAAAAAATAAAAATTTTTAAATTTTTTCACAGCTTAACAAAAAAAAAATTGTGAAACCCTTTAGGGGGTAAAATATACTAAACCGCACCCCTGGAAAATTTCCTTAAGGGGGTGTTTTTTCCCAAATTTTAGGGTTTTTTTTGGGGGTTTTTTTAAATTAAATTTTAACCCCCTTGGGCCGTCTGCAAACCTGAAAGGGCCCCCTAAATAAAATCGAAATAAAAATGAGACCCCAGAGGTCAAGTAATGCACCCCTTACCGGGGGCTTGGGGTTTGACCCAAAAATCGCCACTGGGCCCACATATGGGAAAATCTCGAAAATGGCAAGGCCCGGGGGAAATCAATAAAAAGTTGCTTTTCCCTGATCAAACAACCGGGGTTCTTGTGAAAATTAAAAAAAAATTAAAATAGAAAAAAAAGTAAAAATTTTTAAAATTTTCCCCCCTCCACTTTGCTTTTAATTCCCCTGTGAAAAAACCAAATGGGGTTTAATAAATTTCCCTAAATGCTATTTTGAATATTTTTAAGGGGTTGAAAATTTTCTTTATGAAGTCTTTTATGGGGAAACTCCATACAGGCCAATCAAAATCATGTAAACAGGACTTTTTCCCAAAAAAAATGTATTTTTAAAAATTTTTTCTTAAAAATTTTTAAAAATTTACAAACTAGGGGGTTTGAGCGTTTTTTATCGACAAATTTTAAATGGGCTTTTTTTTTTATGGGATCAAAATTTCCCAAAGATATGCGAAAATTAAGGTTAAAATCGTCATCATCTATTAAGATCGGGGGCCTTTTCGGGCTTCCTGTTTTTTTGGGGGCCAGCAAATAATTACAGAATAGGGGAAAGGGTGAATGTGTGTGCGACCCCCATGACGGGGATGTGTAGGGTTTGGGCGTTTGGGCGGGAAAAATCACTTTACCCGTTTTACAAGAAAAACTTTTTCCTGTTTCACCTCAGTGTCTCTCAGCTCCCCAAAAGGGAAAGGGAAACCTGCGCTCTGCCTGGGGCCAAACCTCAAAAAAATTTAGTCTTTTTCCTGCACAGAAAACCCCCTTTTACTATTAGCTGTGACCCTTCCAAAATTTAAAGTTAGTTTTAGGGGTTTTGAAATTTTATGTATTTAGCTAAAAAATTTTTAAAGGGCAGCACTACCGCTGAAAATTCACGCGGGGGGACCCGGGGGGGGTGGGGGGGCCGGGGAAACACAAAACAAGCTCTATCTATAAAGAAACGGATAAAGTTCACCAAGACTTGGTGTAAAACTTTTTAAAGGGAAAACTTTATTTTTAACCATTTTTGCTTTTGAAATTTTTCCCGGGATTTTGGGCAGCCTGAATTTAAATATTGGATACACTTTCTTTTCTAGTAACTGCAGGTCCTTTTTTAAGCTGCAAAACCCACTTTTATTATCAATACTTTTTCAGAAGGTGTTAAAATTTTCAATTTTACCCATTACCCCTGTACTTTTAAATATTCCCCCTTTGGGCCGTTAAATTACAACCCCACAATCTGTAGTCACACAGGTTGTTTGTTGCCAAAAATCCCGTGTACGAACGAAAACATCCCCAAAAAACTTGTTTTTTGTTTTTTGGCACCCAGCATTGTTCAAAAAACGCAGCATCTACGTAAACCCTTAAACAGAAATTTCTATATTCACCACAGGTAATTGAAAGGGAAAAAAATACCGTTTTTAATCAAAACATAACAGTTCTGTTTTTTGATTTTTGCACACCCAGAAATTTTTTATTGACCAGAAACTACGTAAATCTTAAAACCAACAACCAAAAAAACAAAAAATATTTTCCCCAAAAAAAATTTCACCCAGTTGAATTAAAAGGGGTTTTGGAAAAAAAATACCCCCGTTAATTAAAAAAAAAAACCTTTTTTTCCCAAAAAAAGTTACTGTTTTTTTGACTTTTTCACCCCCCAGCATTGTTCTTTTGACGAGCATCTACGAAAATCAAAAAACAGAAAATTCTATTTTCCCACCAGGGGGAAAATTTTAAAAAGGTTTCAAAAATACGTTTTTAATACCAAAACATAACATTTTACGGTTTTTTTTGGGACTTTTCGCACCAGCATTGTTCATTTTGGAGCCGCAAAACGTAAATCTTAAAACAGAAATTTCTATATTCCCCACGGGTTAATTGAAAGGTGCAAAAAAAAACCTTTTAAATTATATAAAAACCCAAAAACAGTTACGTTTTTTTTAACTTTTGCACACCACCCATTGTTCATTGACGCGGGCATCTCCCGTAAACTTAAAACAAAATTTTAAAACACCACAGGAAATAAAGGTGGCAAAAAAATACCGTTTTTTATCCCAAAAACCAAAACCCGGGAATCCCGGTTTTTTTTTGGACTTTTCCCCATCCAATTTTTTTGATAGCCCCCCTTGTTTTTAAAAATTTTAAAATCCAAAATTTTTGTTTTGATTAGAGGATTTGAAAATAGCTGTGATTTGCCGTTTTTTAAAAAGAGACTTTCCAAAACTATTCCAACCCTTTCCCAAAATTTTTTTATATTTTTAAAAAAGGACGAAATGAAAGGGGGGTAAGCGACAAAGGGGGGGGGAAGCACATGGGGGTAGGGGACGAGAAAAGGTGCCCCTTTTCCATCCCGGCACAACACCATGCCAGCGGTTTGTCGGGTTTCCCGGACCGCAGGCCTGTCACCCGCGGGTCGGGCCCTTGAATCTAAGAAACCGAACATCGTCCCAAACCCTGCCCTTTCAGGGGTTTTTAATGCAACCGCAACTGGGAATCCCCCCCCTTACCCCCTGTCCTCGCAGTCAGGGCCACAAATGTCGTCATCAGCACCATCACACCTAAAACATAAAGCCCCCAAAATGTCAACTCTTGTACCCACCACTGTGGGATAATCCTTTGGGCCGGGAAGCCCTTTTTGTTTGACAAAATGGGTTTGGGTCAAAAGGATGTTAAAAAGTCAAGAGGATGTTTAGCCCTTGCTCGACGCCCAGTTACTGAGCCAAAAAGGGGAGGGAAAGGAACCCGGGTTAAACCCGGCAAAAACCCCGGGGGGGTTCGGGAAACCCCTTTTGCAGTCCCCCTTGTTTGTAGCCCGCACCTTCTGGGAAATGCAAGTAAAAGTCGGACGACCCCAAGGGGGGGGTTTTCCCCCCCCCCCCCCCCCCCCCCCCTTTTTTTTTTTGATTTTTTTTTGGATTTTTTTTTGCCCCCGCGGAAAAAGTTTTTTTTTTTTTTCCCTTTTTTTTGGGGGGCCGGGGGCGGCTTTTTTAATTGGAAAATTTTTTTTTTTAAATTCCCCCAAAAAAGGGGGGGGGGGTGGGGGGGGGGTTCTTGGGGGGGTGGGGGGGGGGGGGGGGGAGCGGGGGGGGGGGGGGGAACCCCCCGGGGAATTGGCCCCAAAAGGGGGTTCACGGGGCAAACCCCCCCCCCCACCCCTTTTTCCCCTTTTTAAGGGGTTGTTTTTGGTTGGGTTTTTTTGGGGGTTTTTTTTTTGGGTTTTTGGTTTTGGGGTTTGGGTAAAGTCTTTTAAATTTTAAACAATTGGGAAAAAAAAAAAATTTTTTAAAATTTAAAAAAAAAAAACCCCCCCCCTTGGGGGTGGTTTTTTTTTTTAACCCCCCCCCCCCCCCCCAAAAAAGGGGGGTGGGGGGGGGGGGGGGGTGGTTTGTTTTTGGGGGTGGGGGGGGGGGGGGGGGGGGGGGGGGGGGGGGGGGGGGGGGTTTTTTTTTTTTTTTTTTTTTTTTTAAAAAAAAAAAAAAAAAAAACCCCCCCCCCCCCATTAAAAAAAAAAAAAAATTTTTTTTAAAAAATTTTTTTTTTTTTTTTTAAAAAAAATTTAACCCCAAAAAAATTTTAAAAAAAATTTTTTTTTATTAAAAATTTTGGGGGGGGTGGGGGGGGGGGGGTTTTATTTTTTTTTTATTTTTTTTTTTTTTTTTTTTTTTTTTTTGGGGGTTTTAAGGTTTTTTTTTCTTTTTTTTTTTTTTTTTATTAAATTAGTTCCCCCAGGAATTTTTTAAAGCATAATTTGAAAATGTGGGAAAACCCCCCTTTGCCAAAAGGCAAAAAAAAAATTAAAAAGGGAACCAACCCCCCAACCCCTGCCCACACCCTCGGGTTCCCGCCTCCTCCTCCTTTTGGCCACCCCAAGCTTTTCCTCAGCTGCCCATGTCTCTCAGAGTCAGGATCAGGGATCAGCCCCCGTTTCACCCCCCACCTTTCCCCAAAGAAACCACCCACCCCCAAAAACCCAAACCCCTACCCCTTCCCCTTTCCCCAAAGTTTGCCCGACCTGCACGCCGAACAGGCCAGTCAAAGCACCACCTTCTGTCCCCCAAGTTTGGGGAAAAGAAGAAACTTTTTAAACCCCCAAACCACCCCAAAAGGGCCAAAACCTGAATGCGGCATTGCCAGGTTTTTGGGCCTTGGAAATGTTCCCTTTTTCCGTCTGGGGGAACACAGATGGGTTTTCCGCCACGTATGGCCCTCCCTGCCCCCAACCAATCCCCGAGCAGGAAATTATCTTTGCCAGAAAACCCGCCCCTTTCCCGGGCCACCCCACTTGCATCTAAAATTTCAACGGTTGTCTGCATCTGTGTCCAAAAAGTCCATCTCACCACCGACACTTTGGGACTAGTAACCAAGGGCCCCAAGGGCCGCTAAAACTCTGTGACAGCTCACGGGTGAGTTTGGGTGGATGTCTCGGGGGGTGCGGGGCTTCTCTTTTTCTGGGGCGCAGGGCTTTTAAAAACCCCAGGGATGGGGGGGCAGGGCCTTTCCCCCCAAGGCCCCCCTTGGGGGCATCACGTCCCAGAGACCCACCCCGTGTTGAAATTAATCTCCTTTGGGAAAGCCCGTCCACACACGGGTCAGGAGCTGTGGAGGGCTCTAAGCAAGGAAAACCGAGCGCTGGCTGGGTGAAAAGAACCTTGGGGCCCGGAAAGGTGGTGTGCAAAAAACGGGAAAAATCGGGCTGCCGCCCTTAAGATGGGTTTAAAGGCTGGAGCCACCCCTTGCCGGACATGCCATGAACCTTGTCGCCCAAAATTTCTAAAGAGCTCCCGGGGTTTTCCTGGACTGCCTGCTAAAGAAGGTTTCGGGGTTTCGATTGCACTTCCGCCGTTCACACCCTCCCTTTCGCCCCCCTGGCTGCGTTTGCAGCGTCAGCTTGGCCTCCCCTCAACCGTCTCATTGTTTTTACGTGGCAACACGCTGAATTCCACCCTCCAAAAAGCTCCAGCGATTGTGGGACAGGGAAAGCCCTTTTCGCAGTACGAAGTGGACACATGGCCGACAACAGCGGGGACGGACCTCGGGGTGTTGAGCCACCGAGGGGTGGGGGGCAGGGGAAAGAGGGTCTGCACCAACCTTTCCATTTTGAAGAAGCCACCAAAATGGGCGTTTCGGACAATGCCCTTGTCACATAGCATTTTGTTATTTCTTAGTTCTGGAACGATGTTGGAACCCCTCTGAAACAACAGGCCCGCCAGACGGAGGGGAGACGGACACAGATGCGGGCACGGAGCCTTTCTCTCTGTCAAATCCACAAGGCCCCACAGTTTTTACAATTTTATCGGTCCATTGGCATGGTTCGGGGTCCAAGCTATGCAAGGGGCGCATCCGCTCTCAGGGGGGCATCATCTTTAGGCAAATCAGGGCTGTGTTTAAGCTGTGCCGAGGCAGCCCGGAAAGGGGGAGGAGGAAAATTTCCCAGACAAAAAATGTTTCCGACGTCCCCGCCTTTGGAAAAAGGGTTTGGGGAAATTTAGGCGGGGGAAAGATTAGGAAAAAAATTTGCTAGTGCCCCCCCCACCCCGAGGGTTGGGAAAATCCAAAGGGGGCCTCTTCCCCATGAGTCTTTTATGCTCCCTTTCCTCCAACATGATCCTCGCAAATTTAAAGGGCCCTCAAAAATGAAAAACAGTTCTGGGTGGGCCCACCCCCGGATCCCGGGAAAAAAAAAACTCAGCACTTTTCCCTTTCCCCCCACCCAAATAGAGAGTAAAATGAAAGGGAAAGGGAGACCTTCTGATTGATCAACTGGAGACACTGGTTGCCTCTGCTTCACTTTCCCCCAAAAGCACGGGGGAACAACATCACGACGGAAAAGCATTTGGTGCCAAGTAGGGGGTAGCGGGCAGAGGCAATTTGGGAAACCTATTGGGGGACCCTGGCAATCTTTTTTTACCCCCCACCAACGCATGCAATGCGGGCAAAACCCAAAACACAGAGATCAGCTTTAAAATCATGGGGACCGACTAACTGCACTCAACACCGATGTTTTTGCATGTGTTTTCCGGACCCAAAAACTTCTGGGGATCCCCAAAAAGGAAAGAAAGGGCCCAGCCCGGCTCATCAAGCCCTGAGGTGTTGTTCTTTTCCCAGCAGCCGCGTCATATCTAGCGGGCCTTTAGCACAGCGGAGGAGTCATTAAAAGACAAACGAATCCGGGGGTTTTCCCCAGATAATGTGGATCTTTTTTACTTTCAAACAAGATGAATCAAAACATGGATCTCTATATTTTGGCCCCCAAATTTCCGAGGGCACCGATTATTCCGGTTTTACTTCACATTCCTTTTCCCAAAAAGAAAAGGGCCTCTTGAAAAATTTTTTTTAAATTAAACATTTCTTTGAATTATTTTTTAATTTTCTTTTCCCAACATTCATTTTGCTGGTTTTGGGTGTGGGAGACTGTAAAAAAAACCCGCAAGGTTTTTATGAACCCCGTATTTCCCTTTACTCACTTTAAACTTAAGGGGAAATTTTCCCCAATTTTCAAAGTTTTTGAGGTCATGTTTCTGTGAGATACAGCTATAATTATGGTCCTTTGGAACAGAAAATTTGGGTTCTAAGTGGCATTCCCCCCTCACAATTTTTTTTAGTGGGTGAGAACATATTTATAGTTTTTTGGGGTCATGTAGCTTTTGAGATACGCAAAACATGGGGCCTTTGGGAAAAAAATTTGGCTTTTAAGTGGGAAAATTTTCCCTCACAATTTTAAAATTTGGGTGAGAATCATTTTTATAATTTTTTGGGTCATGCTGCTTTAAATGCAGCAAAAACAAAAAGGTCCTATTAAAAAAAAAAAAGTTTTTTCTAATTTTAAAATTTGTTCTTTACAATTGACCAAAATGGCTAAGGGTCATGCTTTGAAATTTTTTTGGGGGGGTTTTGCTTGAAATCAGCAATACTACAGGGGCCCCACTCGAAAAAATTTTTTTTCAAAAAGACATTTTTTCTTCACAATTTCAAAAATGGCTCATGGGCATGCTTTTTAATTTTTTGGGGGGGAATTTTTCTGTGACAAGCAGCTTTTAAAATAAGGCCTAAATTTTAAAAAATGTTGTTTCTAACAGACATTTTTTTCTTCCAATTGTCCAAAGTGGCTCCAAAAGGGGCAAGCTTTGAATTTTTGGGGGCATTTTTGCTGTGCATGCACTATACTACAAAGGGCCTATTCTAAAAAAAAGTTTTTTTCTAAAAAGACATTTGTTTTCGACAAAATTTTTCAAGAGTGGCTCAAGGGTGATGGTGCCCGCAGAAACAGGAAAAGGTAGGACAGGTTAATGGACAAAATTGCAAAATGACTTTATTTGCAAATCTTTAACATAGCCCATCAATTTCCCCTTTTTTGAACAACCCATTTTAAAACAATGAAAAAAAGAGAAACAAAGACATGGGGGGGAAATTTCCCTCCTAAATTTTAAAAAAGTGTTTTTTAGAAATAAAGTACTAAAAAAATTGCATGTTTCAAAATAGCGTTAAAAAAATTCCCTGAATTGTACAAAAGGGGGGTTCAGGAAAAAATTGACCCCGATGTAGGTTTTTTCAGAGGGCATGGAGTAGGAGCACGGACAAGGGCAAAGTACAGAGAAACCCTTTTACCCCCCAGCACTTGAGTAAAAAAGAGGGAAAAAAAATGCCCAAAATAAAGGGGGCCACCGGGGGTAACAGGAGCGTTAAACCCCCAGTATTTCCCGTGAAACTCAATTGGTCCCCACTCAAAACGGAGGGACAAGCGCTACCCAGGGATTGACTTGTACTGAGGAAGGTGGAGTTCCACCCTTCCCCTTTTGCACTCTGCCCTTTAGCACGACAGTTTTCTTGTTGGGGTCATCAGGGGATTTTAACCTGCTTTTTAATAGATGACGGACGCCACCTGGGCTTTTACCCACCCAATTTTAAATCCGGGGCCCCGGGTCATGCTGTGGCCCAACCCGGTAAAAGTCCAAAGTCCATTTAAACAAAAATGGTGGGGAAAAAATTCCCTTTTTTTTCCCCACTTTTTTAAAAAAGTGGGGGGCATGCCGGTTTGGGGGTCATGCTTTTGCCCCCGGACAGGGGATTCAATGTCCAGTTCAAAAAATGGTGGGTTAAAAACTCCTTTTTTGGCACTTTTTTTAAAATTGGGGGGGTTTCAGGTTTGGGGCCCGCTTGGCCCAAAAACAGGGAAATTAATGGTTTTGTTTCCTTTTTTCTCCTTTTGGACTTTATAATTTGGGGGTGGGTTTTGGCCTTGGTTTTACAAAAAGGTATAATTTTGACTTTTTGTGGATTTAAAAATTAAATTTCCAAGAGCCGTTTTTTTTGGGGTGTAATTAAAAAATTTGTTGTTTGGGGGGGTTAAAGAAGGGGGCCGCCCCATCGATACCCCAATCGAAACTCGATTGAAGCCAACGCAACGCTCAACACAATTACGTAATAAATTTCTAAACCCCCTAATGACTAAATAAAAAAAAAAAAATTTAAAAAAAGGTGCCAACCCCACAGTAGACTTTTGGTTTTAAGCAAATTATAACAATTTTTTTATGGAATAAATTCCGGGCTTTTCTACAGAAATGTTTGGGAAAAAGAAAAAAGGGAAATTTTTTTAAAAATTTTTTAAAATTTCTTTTAAATTTTTCACAAAAAAAACAAGGACTTTTTTGGGCAAAATTTTTTTATATCTTAAAACACAATGTGTCCCGAGAAAAAAAAATCTCTGAAATCACATGGGTTTTGGAAAAAATTTTCCCAAAAAATTTTCCACCCTACAGTGACCTAATGCCAATTTTTAAAAAAAAGGGCCTCTGTCCAAAAGAGGCCAAAACTGGCTCCGGCGGTAAGAGGTTAAAAACAAAAAAAAAAAAAAAAACCTAAAACATATTAAACTACCACACGACCGTAAAAACTAAAATTAAACTAAAAAATAAATTTAAATTTTGAAATGTGAAAGGGGTTTTTAAAAAAAATTTTAAAAAAACCCCAAAAATTTAAAAAAAAAAATTTAAAAAAAATTTTTAGTTGCCTTTGCCAAAAGTTTTTCTCCTTACTCCCTTCATTTTTCCCACTTGTTTTTAACCTTTGGGTTTAAGGGAAATATGTATCCCCAAAAGGAAATCTCTAACATGTTTAGGGGATTTGTTTGTCATGTGACTGCAAGCATAAAAAAAAACGGGACAGGAACCCCCGCAAGCTTGAAAAGGGGAAAAGTATTCTCCAAAATGTCACAGGCATTCAAGCCACTCCACTATCGAAGAGAAGATATACTCCCAAACAAAGGTCCCTTTAAAGGGAAAAAAATTTTAAACCCCAAGTTGTTTTCAAAACAATTTTTAAGTCTGAAAGGGAAACTAAGGATGCTGGGTGTTTACATCAAGTGGGTTTTAAAGCGTAAAGAGAAAAAGTAAGATTTGTTAAAAGATAAAAAAATAATATTCCCGCCTATTTGGGGGAAATTTTTTGTTCTAAAACTGCTATGGCAGAGGAGAAGCCCCAATGGAGGGACCTTGGACTGCAACTATTTTAATAATGTAAATTTTTGGGATATCAGAGTATGTGGCCCATTTGGAAAGGAAAAAGGCTATCTATCCACTGGGAAAGACCCCCCCTGGACCGCTCGTTTGGGACCCACCTTTGGTACCTCCCATCTGGGGATACATAGGCCACAAAACCCCCTGTGTTCACTGGGGGGGGGGCCCCCAGAAAAAGGGTTTGGTAAGCTCATGTGAGCGAAGGGGCCCTTTTTCTCTTTCAGCAAACAGGGAAAAAATAAAAAATGTATGGGTGGGAATAAAAAAGAATTTAAAACCCCAAAAATCTGGTGAGCCCTTTTTAAGGATTAATTTAAAAAAGATTTTTAAGTTTTTCCCTTTAAAACATCAACTTTACAGTTTGGATTAAAAATGAAAAAAACTCTTTTTTTTAAATTTCCCCCCTTTATTGGGAAAAACATGCAAAGTTTGTTTCCCTTATAACTAAGTGACTTTGGTTTTTGATTAAAAAAAAAAAACGTTAATCAAAAAAATTTATAATCCACCCCCCCCCCCCACAAAAAAAAAAAAAATTTAAAAATCACGGGACCATAACGAAGCACATTCCCTTTTTTTTTTTTGCAAGTAAGGCATAACTGTGTATATTTCATGAGCAATTGGGCCAAAAAAAAAAATTGGCTTTTTTAAAAAAACATGAAATAAAAATGGCAAAGTGACCCTTCTGTGACCTCATCCTCACAAAAAGAAAGGACCGCACCGTCCAAACTTCATGCATTATACTGTGGAATAACAAAAACGGGGGATAAAATTTTTTTTTGTCATAAAGTATTTCAAACCCCATTTTCAGCCCTTAAAAAAAAAAAAATTTGGTTTTTTTAAAACCCTTAAACCTTTCGAAAACATCTGACAACAGTGATGATGATGATGATGATGCAAACCAAAAGGTTTTCCCCCAAAAGGGCCCGCCCTTTTTTTAAAGGCCTTTTCCAAACCCCAACCCCTTTTCCCCCCAATGTCCTATGTTTCTTCACAGGCAAAAATTTTTCACTTGCTCCAACCCCATAAAAGGGGTATGGAGGGTGATAGAGAGGTAAATGAACTTTGTCAAGGGAAATGCTGTTTTTATCTTTTTCCTCTCCATTCCACAATAAAATCTTCAAGGCCCTTTTCCCCCCTCTACTTCCCCACTGTTATCTACAAAGCCTGAATTTTTGGATTTGGGTCAGATTTAAACCCTGACAAAAAACTGCAGTAATTCCTCCATGTCCTTTATCATACTCTTAGGGGAAAATTTTACATATTGAAATTTTCCCGTGTGTACCTTTTTGCACGCGAAAAACATATTTTTTTTACTTTCCCTTAAAAATTTTGGGGGCTTTCCAAATGCGTATTTTTCCCCAAGAAAACGACACGAACTGAACTGAGGCTAATTTCTGCATCCCAAACTTTTGTATTTGTCAGCGAAAAATACGCGGCTAAAATCATTGTTGTTTGCACAACGATGATGATTTTACACTGCACTCAAGCAGTGCTATACGTGAACATCAATAAAAGTGCATTTTTTCGCATATTTTGGAGAAAATTACCACTAAAATAAGTTGTGTAAACATACCCTTATAATTATTAGTTACATGGGTTTAGCCATCATAGACATTGATGGCATTTTGATAGGATATGCTACCAATGTACCTGTCTTCAGAATAGGTTCCCGAAATTCCCTGTTCTGAATTGAGAAGTGGCAGCACTGGCACGTTCACTCTTAATTCATTTCAGTGAGAGTCCGAGTACATTTGGCTCAAGCCTCTTTAACATTCAGGATGAGGAATTTCAAGAGTTTTTTCTGGTGACAGGAATAGGTCTCAGTAGAGGGATCCACACCTATCTGACATTGATGGCACATCTATTCAATATCCCATCAATATCTGTGATGGGAAAACCCCTTTACGGATAATGATTATATAAATGTAACAGCTAACTATTTTATAAATGTTATATAAACACATTCAATTAATTCCTTCAGAGGTGTTTTGTCCAAAGTCAGTATTGCTGAAATCTTAAGACACAGAAATCTTCACAGAATGTTTTCATCCCTATGCATTAGTTGCCAGATTCTATTATTTCTCTGCGTATTGCATGTGGTGCAGAAGTTGTTTCCAGTATTTTACCATACCGTTATATTTTCTTTTTTCTCTCTTTTTAGCCAATGTGTCTCAAACTATACCAGCTTCCATGAACTTTTAGAAGATTTTGCACTTTCCTGTAGTTCACTTAGATGCTGATCTTAAGCTTTCATGGGGGAGATAAATTTTATCGTAAACAGTTCCCCACATTTCAATGCCCAAAATCGTAGCCCCTTTAGCCCCAAGGTAATGTTAACGGGAAAAACACAAAATACAAGAGGTAGCTGTTTTGGTAAACCTAAAAAACATGTAAATTTTGGTTTGTAAGTTTCAAGATACTGTAAGAGGCATTAAAGCCAGTTGTCCAGCAAACTTAATCTCATTGTTTTAGAATATTCACAAATATACACATTCAAATATCAACTGAGAATATTTACAGTTTAATATTAAATTTTTTGTATAGTCATTTTAAACTAGTTTTGGGAGCGTTGGGCTTTGGGGTATCGAGATCGATCGGGGGGTCGATAGTCGGCCGCTATCGAAAAGGGTTTTTTTGTAGTGAGCTCGATTATGCGAAATGCCCTTTTTAAAGTCTATGGGGAGCAAAAACACCTTCATTATTACCCCAAACAAGGCTGGGAAAAGTAAAATTTAAATTTTTTCCACAACATTTCAAAATGGATACGTGTTTACATCTTGGGCCCAAACATTAGGTTATAAAAAGTCCAGAAAAAAAGTCACGGGGAAAATTTTTATTTTTCCCCTGTTTGTACCACAGCCTGCCCCAAAAAAACCCTGCATCACCCAAAAATTTTAAAAGTGCCGGGAAGGAAAGTATGTTTTAAACCCATCATTTTTAAATTGAACTGGACATTGACTATACATGTCCTGGGCCACAGCATGGCCCAAAACTGCATGACCCCCAAATTTAAAAAGTGCCCCCAAAAAGGAGTTTTTAAAAACCACCTTTTAGTTTCACGGACATTGACTATACCTGCCCGGGCCCCCACAGCATGACCCCCAAAAACCTGCATGACCCCCACATTTAAAAATTTTCCCGGGAAAAAAGGGGGGCTTTAACCACCTTTTTAGTTTAAGGGACGGGGGCTAAAACCCTGCCCGGGGCCCAAACAGCATAAACCCTAAAACCTGCATGACCCCCACTTTAAAAAGTCCCGGAAAAAAGGAAAAAGTTTTAAAACCCATTTTAGTTTAACTGGCATTAAATTTTCCCTTTCCCGGGGCCCCAAAGCATGAGCCCCAAAAAACCTTTGCATGCCCCCCAAACTTTTAAAAAAAAGTGCCGGAAAAGGGAGTCTTTCAACCCCCCTTTTTGTTTAAAGGGAAACATTGTTTTATATGCCCTGGGCCAAAAGCATGCCCCCAAAAACCCTGCATGCCCCCCCACATTTAAAAGTCCCGGGAAAAAAAAAGGAGTTTTTAACCCCCATTTTTGTTAAACCCGGGACTTTTGACTATAACCTTTTCCTGGGCCCAAGCATGACCCCCAAAAACCTGTTTGCCCCCAATTTTTAAAAAAAGTGTGGGAAAAAGGATTCTTTAAACCCCCTTTTAGTTTCGGGGGACATTGTATACCGGGCCTGGGCCACAGCTTTGAGCCCCAAAACCTGCTTTTGGACCCCCACTTTTAAAAAAAGTCCCGGGAAAAAAGGGTTTTAAAAACCCCCATTTTATTTTCCACGGGGACTTTGGAATATACTGCCCGGGGGTCACAGCATGAGCCCCAAAACCTGCATGACCCCCAAAATTTTAAAAAGTCCCGGAAAAAAGGGAGTCTTTCAACCCCCTTTTTTGGTTTCCCCGGGAAAATTTTGTTATACCTGTCCGGGGCCACAGAAAGGCCCAAAAAACCCCTGCATGACCCAAAATTTAAAAAGGGGGGGGAAAAAAAGGAAAGTCTTTCAACCACCATTTATTTTTCATGGACATTGATTTATCCCGGCCCCGGGGCCCCAAAAGCATGAGCCCAAACCTGCTTTCCCCCCAGATTAAAATGTGGGGGAAAAAAGGAGCCCTTTCCCAACCACCATTTTTTTTTTCCCTGGAAAGAGCAAATCCCTGTCCTGGGCCACAGCATGAGCCCAAAACCCCTGCATAAACCCCAAGAATAAAAAGTGGGGAAAAAAGGAGCCCTTTAACCCCATTTTAGTTAAAAGGCCCTTGGTTATACCGGGTCCGGGGGCAACAGCGGGGAGCCCAAACCTGCATGCCCCCCCGGATTAAAAAGTCCCAAAAAAAAAAGGAGTTTTTTTCAACCTTTAATTTTAGTTTCAGGGGCTAAAATACCCCCTGTCCTGGGCCCCACAGCATGACCCCCCAAACCTTTTTTGACCCCAGTTTAAAAATTGGGGGAAAAAGGGTTTTTTTCAACCCCCTTTTTTTTTTGGGTGTCACTGGACATTAAATTACCCCTGTCCTGGGCCACAGCATGACCCCCAAAAACCTGCATGCCCCAAGATTAAAAAGTGCGGAAAAAGGGCTTTCAACCACCTTTTTTTTATTTTTAAACTGGACATTTTACTCCCCCTGTCCTGGGTGGGGCGTTTGCCCCTCCAAATGTTTTGGGGGACCAATTTGACCCTTCATTTTTTGAAATATTGAGGGTTTTAACGTTCCTGTTCCCCCCAGGCCCCCTTTTTCTTGGCATTCTTTTTCTCATTTTATCAATGTGTGGGGGAAATTGTCTCTGTACTTTGTTTTGGGCCCCTTTCCCTCAATACCCCCAATGTCCTTGAAAAACCCTTACATCTGGTCAAGTTTTCCTGTACCCCCCTTGTAAAATTCAGAGGAAAATTTTTTTCCCAGCTTTTTTTGTCATGCAATTTTTTTAGTATTTTTTTTTTCAAAAAAAACACTTTTTTAAAAAATAGGTTGGAACCCCACCCATGTCTTTTTTCTCTTTTTTTAAATTGTATTAAAGGGGGTTTGTTCAAAAAAGGGATTGATCCCTATTTTAAAATGATCTTGCAAAAAAAAGTCATTTTGCTTATGTTTTTCTTTAAAAAACAGTGTCCTCCCTTTTCCCCTTTTTTCTGACGGGCCCCATCACCTTGAGCCCCCCTTGACAATTGTGAAAAAAAAATGTCTTTTTGAAACAACTTTTTTTTTTTTTTTGGGACCTGAAGTTTTGCTGCAGGGTAACGAAAAATCCCCCCAAAAAAATTAAAAGGGCAGGGACCTTGGGGCCACTTTGGCCCAATTGTGAAAAACAAAGGGGTCGTTAGAAAAAAACTTTTTTTTTTAATGGGGATTGTATTTTTAGCTGCATGTCACACCCAAAATGCCCCAAAAATTCAAAGCATCCCCCTTGAGCCATTTTGGGGAAAATTTGGTGAAAAAACAAATTTGGTTTTTTAGAAAAAAAAATTTTTTTATAATAGGACCTTTTGTTTTTGCCCCTTTGTCACACCCAAAATCCCCCCCAAAAAATTTCAAAGCAGGGACCCTTGACCCAAATTTGGGCCCAGTTGTGAAGAACAAATGTTGTTAGAAAACAAAAATTTTTTTATAATGGGGGACCTGAAAATTTTGCTGCATTTCAAAGCAGCATGACCCAAAAAATTATAAAAATGATTTCTCTGCCACTGAAAAAAATTGTGAGGGGAAATCCCAAATTAAAAAGCCCATTTCTTTTTCCAAAGGACCCATGTTTATTGCTTTTATCTCCCCGCAACATGCCCCCAAAAAAAAAATTAAAAATTTTGGGAATTCTCACCCCACTATTAAAAATTTTTAGGGAAAAAAAATGCCTTTTAAAACCCACATTTCTTTTCCCAAAAGGGGCCTTTTAATTATAGCTGTATCTCCCCGAAAACATGACCCCCCCCAAAACCAAATTGACAATGCGAAAACTTCAAAAAGAAAAAAGTGAGTAAAGGGAATACGGTGTTGTCATGAAAAAACCTTGCTGTCTTTTACGGGTCCCCTCAAAACCCAAAACCCAGCAAAATAAAAACTTTTGGGGGAAAAGGAATAAAAATTGCTGAAAAGAAATGATCTTTTTAAAAAAAAAAAGTTTTAAAGAGGACCATTTCTGTTTGAAGAGGAATGTGAAGAGACCGGAACTAATCGGGGGACCCGGAAATTTGGGGGGCCACAACATCATCGAGACCCATGCCTGTTTTAATTTGATAAAAGTAAAAACGATCCACATTATTTGTGAAAAGGGGATGCGTTTGTCTTTTTGGACTCCCCCGGGCTGTGCTAAAAGGGTCCGCTCAAAAATTTAAAGCTGGCTGCTGGGCGGGAAACAACCCCCTCTATGGGTGGATTGGCGAGCCGGGCCATTTCTTTCCATTTTGGATACCCAGAAGTCTATGGGCCCGGCCCACATCCCAAAAGATGGTTTTGAGAAAGCAGATTTCGTGAAACCATGATTTAAGCTGGTCCCCTGTGTTTTTGGATGTGTGCTTTTGCTTTGCATCCCTTTGGGTGAGGTGGAAAATTTAAAGATTTCCAAAAGGTAACCAGATTGGGCCCTTCTGCCCCTTTGGGGTGGGGGGGGGGGGTTTTTGCTGCGTTTACGGTTTACTTGGCACTCTACTGCTGTCACTTTGGGTTGTTTGGGTTCCCCCGTAAATTTTTAAAAGAACGGGAAGCAGACGAAAAGATGTCCCCAAAGTTGATAAATAGCAAGGTCTCCATTTCCTGCTTTTTTTCTTTTAAAATTTGGGTGGGGGGAAAGGAAAGTGCTGGTTTTGTTTTGTCCCGGGGGACCCCGGGGGGTTGCCACCCAGTAATGTTGTTCATTTTTTGGCCTTAATGGGAGGTTCAGGGTTGGGGAGGAAATGGAGCACCCAAAGGAACTCATGTGAGGGATGGGGGCCTTTTTTTTTCCCCAAAAACCCCTCGGGGGTCGAGGGGAAATAGAAAAAATGATCTTCCTAATTTCCTCCTCCCCCCTTCAAATTCCCCGGCCAAAACCTTTTTTTTCCCAAAAGGCAGGGCGTCGGTAACGTCGGTGTCTGGGGAAAAACCTCCTCCCCTTTTCCTCCGCTTCCTCCGGCCAGCTTAAACACAGCCCTTTTGACTTGCTCGATGATGCACACTGAGAGTGATGCGCTGCCTTGAAAATGGCCCGGGACCCCAAAAACCACTGCCTAATTAAAGGGGACCCGTTTTTAAAAATTGGGGAAAATTGTCGAGGCCTTGTGGATTCGACGGAGGAAAGGCTCCGTGTCCGAAATCTGTTTTCCTTTTTTCTCTCCTCCCGCGCTGGCGGGCCCTTTTGGGGTTTTCAGATTTTAAACGATCTTTCCAAAAACTAAGATCACCCTTTTGCTCATGAGACGGGGATCGTCCGCCCAAAACCATTTTGGGGGTTCTTCAAAATTTGGAAAGGTTTGGTGCAGAGCTCTTTCACCCCCTTTTCCACTCTCGCGGGCTCAAAAACCCCAAAGGGTCCGCACCGCTCCCTTGTCGGCCATGTGCCCCCTTTTTTTATTTGCGTAATGGAAATTGCGCTGTTTCCCCAAAAAATCCCCTGGAGCATGTGGGGGGGGGAAAAATTTCCCAGCGTTTTGCCACGTCAAAAATTGAGACGGTTGACGGGGGGGGGCCGAGTTGATGCTGAAAGCCCCAAGGGGGGACGAAGCGGGTGCAAAATTGGGGAAAGTGCGAACTTGACTTGACCCTTCCTCAGCAGGCAGTCCAGCCCCGGGGTAGCTCTTTGGGAAATTTCGGGAAAGAAAAGGGTTTCAGGACATGTGCCGGGGCAAGGGAAGTGTTTAAACCCTTTCCCGTTTTTAAAGGGGGGGCCAGCAGATTTTGCCTGTTATCCCCCAAAAACCTTGCCTGGCAAAAGGTTCTTGTCACCCAGCCAGCGCTTGTCTGTTGCGGAGTGCCGTCCACAGTTTCCGGACCTGTTTTGGGGGCCCGGTCTCCAAGACAGAATTAATTTCAAAAAGGCCCTGGTTTCTATGGGGAAAGTGATGCCACCAGAGGCCCTTTTGGGGGGAAAAGAACCCTGAAAAAAATCCTGCGGTTTTGAAGAGGGTGCCCCGGGGCCCTGAGAGCCCCCCGTCACCCCCAGGGGAAACCACCAAGCTCACCCAGTGAGCTGTCACAGAGACATAGGGGCCTTTGGCCCGTGCTTTACTAGTCCATTTTGTTCGGGGGGTCGATGGATTTTCCGGCCACAGTTTGGGGCCCAACGCGTTTAAAAATTTTAGAGGGACCCCTGGCTGGCCAGGGAAGGGACGGCTTTTCGGGCAAAGAAAACCCTGTTTGGCATTGGTTTTTTGGGGGCAGGAAGGGGCCAGGGACGTGGCGGAAACCCCCATCTTGCCCACCAGAGGGGAAAGGAACTTTTCCCAAAGGCCAAAAGGCCTTGGCCCAAGCCGCCCTTTTTCAGGCTTTTGGTTTTTTGGGGTTTGGGTTTGGGGTTTAAAAGGGGTTTCTTCTGCCCCCAAAACCCGGGAAAAGGACAGAAGGCCCTGGCTGCTAGGATGGCCGCTGTACGGGTGCAGGTCGTTAAACTGGCGGAAGGAGAAGGGGTAGGATGGGTTCTGGTGGTGGGGGTGGTATTCGGGCGCGGTGGAGGTTTAAAGGGAGGCAAACCCCCTGTCATAAACTTGAGAGAGGGGGGCCCAGCTGAGGAAGCTTGTTGGTGGCGGAGGAGGAGGGACAGAGGGTGTGACAGTGGTTAAAGGGCCCCCGGGGGCGGTTGGCCTTTTTTGGCCAAGTGTTCCCTCCATTTAACTCATGCATTCGTTTGCATGTGACGAATTTTTGGGTTTTGGTGGTTAACCACCAAAGGGTTCTTGCCTCAAATTTATGTTTTTTAGGGGGCCAAAGACGGCATTTGACTCGCTGGGTGAATCATAGGCTTGCCCCAAAAAAAGGCTGGGGCTTGAGAGGTCCCGGGAAAACTTTTTGCGGCGATAAGGGGGGAGGGGGGGTTTTTTTCGCTGACTGGGGGTGGGGAAAATCATTTTGTGGCTTTCCCGACCCCCCTTTCTCCCCCTTTTTGAGGCGGAACCCTTTCCCTGACACTCCCCCCATCGTTTTCCCTCCTCGTCCAGTGATGAAGGGGGCTCACAAGAAAAATTTGTGAAAAGCCAAGTTGGATCCGCAATTTCGTCTTCATCATAAAATCCACAGGGGACTTGTCGTCCGGGAAATTCTGCATCCAGGACCCTGCAGGCTAAAGCAAGAGGGGACTCCCAAGGGGCGTTCCCGCCCGCCGGGTTTTTTTCCCGTTTGGGCCCGGTTTCCCTTCCCCTTTCCTCTGATGGCATCAAAACCCGGGGCCCTTTCAGAGCAGAGAAATTTCTTCCTTTTGGCCTCTTGATCTTTTGACATCCCTTCTCCCCCCCAAAAACTTTTTTGTATCAAAGAGGTCTTCAAAAAAATGGATTATCCACAGTGGGGGGTTTCACGATTTGGGAACCATTTGGGCCTGTTTTTTGCGGGGTTTTTTTTCATTTTGGGGACGGATGCTGATGATGCTGATAAAGGACATTTGGGCCGTGACTGGGAGGAAAAGGGGGTTTAAGCTGCGGAGGCGGTTGCATTAACCACTAAAGGGAAACAGTTTGGGCCCGACGTGTTCGTTACTGAGATTCACGGGCCCCCGACCCAGCGATGACAGGCCCCCGACGGGCCTGCAACCGACGATCCCCGGATTTGGGTTGTCGCCCAGCACGGAAGGAGCACCTTCTCTCGTAACCCCTAAATCCATGTCCTACCCCCCCCTTTGCTTTGCTTACCCCTGCCCTTTCCCTCCTGTTTTGAAAGATTTTAAAAATTTTAGAAGGTATTTGGAAAAAAGTTTTGGAAAGTCCCCTTATAAAAAAAATGGCAAAAAACCCCAAAATATTCTCAAATCCCTGAAATCAAAACAAAAATTTCTGTATTCAAATTTAAATGCCAAAAATAGATCTTTTTAAAAAAAAACTGGCCCGCGCCCAAAATGAAAAAAAAAAGTATTTAAAAGTATTCGGATTTAAAACAAGGTATTTTTGGGGACCCTTCAATTTTACCTGTGGTGGCTCAAAATTGCCTTTTATTAAAAATTTAAATGGGAAGGGGCCTCAATTTAACAAAGTTTTAGGCCCAAAGTCTAAAAAACACGTATCTGTTTAAGTATTCGGATAATAAAAGGTTTTTTTTGGGCCCCCCTTCAAATTTACTGTTTGGGGACTACAAAAATTGCAGTATTCCAAATTTTAAATGCAAAGGGCCTCAATGAAACAAAGCTGTAGTGCGCCCCAAAATTTAAAAAAAAAAACGTATCGTAATGTAAATTTGGTTTAAAAAAAGGTATTTTTTGGCAACCCATCAATTAAACCCGTGGTAAATAAAAAATTGCGGATTCAAATTTAAATGCAAAGGGGGTTAAAAACAAATCTGGGGGCTGGGCAAAAAATGGGAAAAAAAAAAAAACGTATCTGTAAAAGTATTTGGATAATATTAAAAGGGGGAAATTTTTTGGGTCCTTTCAATTTCAACCCGTTTCCCACTACAAAAATTGTGTATTTTACATTTAAGTGCAAAGGGGCCCCAAATGAACAAAGTGTTTTTTTCGCCAAGTAAAAAAACACGTATCTGTAAATTTTTTGGGGTTTGGAATAAAAGGTATTTTTTGGCACCCATCAATTCACCTGTGGTTTACTACAAAAAAATTGCCCCGTATTCAACAAATTTTAAAGGGAAGGTGCCTCAATGAACTAAAGCTGTAGTGCGCCAAAGTAAAATAAAACGTATCTGTAATGTATTTTGGATAATAAAAAAGGGATTTTTTGGTTCCCATCAATTCACCTGTGGGAAAACACAATTTGGGGCGGGGTTAAAATTTTTCCCGCAAGGGGCTCTATCAACAAATTTTGGACTGCGCCCAAAAATGCAAAAAAAACCCTTTCGGGAATGTTTTCGGATAAAAAAGGTTTTTTTTGGGCCCCCTTTCAATTCCCTGTGGTGGGCTTAACCAAAAATTTCCCGTATTTTTCCTTTTTAAAAGGGAAAGGGGGCCTCAATGAAAAAAAAGCTGTAGTGCGCCCCCCCAAAATCAAAAAAAAAGTTTTCTGTAATGATTCGGGGTAATAAAAAGGGATTTTTTGGGGACCTATCAATTCACCTGTGGCGGCTACAAAAATTTCTTATTCAAAAATTTAAATGCCCAAAATAGATTTTATCAACAAAGCTGGCCTGCGCCAAAAGTGAAAAAAACACCCTATCTGAAATGTATTGGTTTAAAACAAGGTTTTTTTTTTGGACCTATGAAAATTTACCTGTGGGACCTACAAAAATTTCGGGATTCACATTTAAGTGGGAAGGTGCCTCAATGAACAAAGCCCGTGGCGCCAAAGTAAAAAAAAAAGTATCTGTAATTTTATTCGGGGTAATAAAAGGTATTTTTTTTCACCCATCAAATTTTCCCGTGGTAACTACACAATTTTTTGGATTCCCAAAAATTTTTTTGCAAGGTGGCTCTTTAAAAAAATTGGAATTTGGGGAAAAGTGCAAAAAAAACGTATCTGTAAAAGGGAAATTTGGATTAAAAAAAGGTATTTTTGGCCCTATAAAATTAAACCCGTGGTGATACAAAAAATTGTTTTATTTACATTTAAGTGTAAGGTGCCCCAATTTAACAAAAGCTTTAGTGCGCCCCCAAATCAAAAAAAAACGTATCTGTTTAAAGTATTCGGAAAAATAAAAGGTATTTTTTTGGGACCCTATCAATTCACCTGTGGTAACTACACAATTTCTGGATTCAAATTTTAATGCAAAAAGGGGGCTTTTAACAAAAATTTGGGCTGGGCCCAAAAAAGCCCAAAAAAAACGTATCTGTAATGTATTCGGTAATAAAAAGGTATTTTTGGCACCTTTCAATTTTTCCTGTGGTGACTACAAAATTGCATTTTTAAAAATTTAAGTGCAAGGTGCCTCAATGGGAAAAAAGCCCCGTAGTGCCCCCCAAAGGCAAAAAACACGTATTGTAAAAGTATTCGGATAATAAAAATTATTTTTTTGGAAACCCATCAATTAAAACCCTTTTGGGAATACAAAAATTGTGTATTCAAAAATTTTACTTTCAAAGTTAAAAACCTATCAACAAAGTGGCCTGCGCCAAAATGAAAAAAAACTTTTTTGGGTTTTTATTCGGGGTTTAAAACAAAAGGGATTTCTGGCAACCCTTTTAATTTTACCCGTGGGATAAAAAATTTTCTGTTTTTCACATTTAAGGGGCCAAAAGGGGGCCCCAACGAAAAAAGCTTTTAGTGCGCCCAAAATAAAAAAAAATAAGTATCTTTAATGTATTTTGGATTAAAAAGGGTAAATTTTTTGGCACCCATCAATTCACCTGTGGGAAATACACAAAATTTCTGGATTTAAAAATTTTAACCCGCCCAAAGGGGGCTTATCAAAAAAATTTTGGACTGGGCAAAAGTGCCAAAAAACACCCTTCTGTAATTTTATTCGGATAAAACAAAAGGGATTTTTGGCAAACCCTTTTAAATTTAAACCCGTGGTGACTACAAAAATTTATGTATTCACATTTATGTGAAAAGGGGCCTCAAAAGAACAAAGCGTTAGTGCGCCCAAAATCAAAAAAAACAGTTTCAGTAATGTTTTTGGATAATTAAAAATTATTTTTTTTGGGGGACCTTTCAAAATTACCTTTTGGCGACTACAAAAATTGCTTTTATTCAAAAATTTTTCTGCAAAATTGATTATCAAACAAAGCTGGCCTGCACCAAAAATGAAAAAAAAAACGTATCTTTAAAGTATTCGGATAATACAAAAGGGTTTTTTTTGGACCTTTTTAATTCACATGTGGTTTACCCACAAAATTTTTCTGTTTTTCCAAAAATTTAAATGAGGGTTTCCCCCAAAAGAAAACATAGTGTAGTGCCCCCCAAGTTTAAAAAAAAACGTATCTGTAATTTTTATTCGGATAATAAAAGGTTTTTTTGGCACCTATATTACCTGTGGTGACTACAAAATTGGGGTATTTTAAAAATTTAAATGCAAGGTTTCCTCAATGAACAAAGCTATAGGGGGGCGGGCAAAGTAAAAAAACACGTTCTGAAATTTTTCGGATAATACCCAAAGGGATTTTTTGGGACCTTTTAATAAAACCCGTGCTGAATACAAAAATGCTGGATTCTTAAATTTTAAATGCAAGGTGGATAATCAAAAAAAGGTGGAATGGGAAAAAAATTTAAAATGAACAAAACCCATTGAAATTTTATATGATAATTTAAAAAGGGGGTTTTTTCACCTAACAAAAAGGGTCTGCAGTTCTAGAAAAAAATGTGTTCCTAATATTTTTTTAGGTGCCCATTATCAATATTTCAAAAGAAAAATGTTAAAAAATAAAGCCTTTTCGTGCAAATTTTCTACACCCAAGTCTTGGTTTAAAATTTATCCAGTATTCTTTATAGAGCTTTTTCTGTGTTCGGGCCCCCGGGCCCCCCCCCCCCTTTCCCCTTTCCCTGCCTTTACAGCGGTAGATGCTCTTTTTTAAAATTTTTCTACCTAACTACATTTTAAAAACTTCCCAAACCCCTAATTAACTAAGTTGTAAAGGATTTTCCCGCTAACAGTAGGCTTTTCTTGAAGAAATAGAATAATTTCGCTGAGTGTTTGGACAACGGCAGAAAAACGCAGTCCCACTGCTATTTTGGGGCGTGAGGACATGAGGTGAACGGGGGTGTGTTCTATGTAAAAACGAGGTCATGTGATTTTTCCAAAACCAATCGCAAACCCTACAATACCCGTCATGACGTCCACACAATCTCACCCTGGCCCTTTTTGTAAGCGATTTTTTGGCCCCCAAAATTACAGGGGAAAAGCCCAAATGGGGCGATCTTAATAGATGATGCCATATTTTAACCTAAATTATCCCATGATCTAAAAATTTCGTTTAACATAAAAAAATGGTTTTCCCATTTCAACTTTGTCGATTAAAAATCCCCTCAACACTTTAAAAAAAAGCACTTTTGCAATTGGTTTGCCCTTACTTAAATAATTTAGTATAGCAGGGGGTGAGCTAATCTGTGTGTGTTTTTTGAGCAAAATCAGCAGCCTTTGGGTTTGGGGGCCAAAGCCCCTTTTTGATGTGTTTTGGGTGCCTTTAATCTAGTTCAGCCCGTTGGGGAAAATACCCTGGATGGGGCATTTCCCCTTTTTGCTGTGATGGGAAGTGAAAAAGGGAAGGGCACGCCCACTGGGGAATTTTAAGCTTTTTTAAAAGACAGAAAAGCTCTTGGGCTGCAAAGCTTGTGAGGAGAAAGCCCTTTTAAGAATGGGGGTCCCCTTACCTATATCCTGATTCTGCAGTGAAAAAGGGAAAAATTTTAATGGGGGCTGGGAGTTCAGCCCCCGCACACTGACACTCTGTACTTGGGAACCCCATAGAAGAAAATTTGGAAAAATGATTTATATTTTTTTAAAGTGGCCCAAAAAACTTAAGGCCAAAATGGGGAAAACTGTTTTAGGTCTAAAAAATTACTTTGGTTTCCCCTAGCAAAACCAAACAGAGCACCCCTTTCATTTTTCCAGAGGGCCTTTTATAAAATGAAAAGAGTCTTTGATTTTGGGTTTCTATGGGCATTTATGTGAGTTTTAGACCAAAACAGTTTTTATACATGTGGTCCTTTAAGGCATGTTAAATTTGTGTATTTCAGTTTAAATTTTAAAGTTTCAATTTTGGGGATTACCCAAAATTTAAATATTATAAAAATATTTTATTTTCTGTTTTCGAGGGAAAATAGTTGTTATGTAGCTTAAAGAGGTTGCTGACTTTCTATTTTTTTTAATGAATTTATACTGGTGTTGCAATAAGAAAATAAAAATGTAATGCTCACCTCTGTACTCACCTCCATTGTAGCACTGCCAAGATCTGCCATTGCCTCTGGTCTTCTGTTTTTTATGCAACATAGCTTTATAGGATTTTATAGGGTCTATACAAATATCACTGGTGGTCTAAGAGGGATAAAGTGTTCAGTAATCAAATCTTTCATTAATGGTAATGAAAAGATGTATGGTGGTCTGAGGCAGTGAAGAGATTAGTGTGTGTATCCTAGGTTGTCTAGGTCAGAAAAGTGGTTAATGTCTGCATTCCTAGTGGTTAAGACTATCAAATGGATCTATAGCAGAGATATGGTGGTCGCTGGGAGAAAAATGTTTAATATCTACATATTTGTTGGCGTAGAGCAGAGAAGGGTTTAATAGCGATGTCTCTAACGTACCAGGGCAGTAAAATGGTTAATGTGTATATCCCTGTTGGTTTAGGGCAAACAAAGCTTCACCGGTGAACAAGTGTTTGTCCTGTCTTCCAGGCTCTAGTCTCTGTCAGGCTGCATTCACTCTACATTAAGTGGTACATTCAAGGTATCTATCAAGGGGCCTTAAAAAAAGTCGACCATGCTATTGAGTCTCCCAGGAAAAACATACGCTGCCAGGAAATAGAGCTAATATAGAGTTACAATTGCTCTATTAATCATCAAAAGACTGCCATGGTTAGGTTGCGGTATCTGCCGAGGTACCCCTTTTCTTGGGACCCCAAAGGATACCCAGAACCTAGCTTAACAAGAAACTAAATATTTCTTGATTTCTCTCTGCTCTCACCCAAGGTGTAGTGTGACAACATATACACCAGAAATTACCTCCATTTTAGCACTGCCAAGGTCTGATGCTGGTCTTCTGTTTTTTTTTCCTGGTGCTGACAGTCAGAATGTCACTACTCCAGCTAGTGACTGGCTGTCATCGTCAAATGTACTGTATTGTCTGACATCACCATTTGGAGCCTTTTACTATTATCACAAAAAAGTATGATAATGCGATTGTGAAGGCTTGTAAACTTAATTCAAAAGATGGAAATTCAGGATGAAAGCTTGCTGCAGTGTACAAGAGAACTGAGACTTGTGAAAAGCTACAAAACACAGACACACAGAATTGGCTTAAAAAGCATTTAAAAGGGGTTTTCTGGTTCCTGTAAAAGTCAAGTATTTAGATGTAGGTGGCAAATAAAAATACATTCCTACTCACTTTCTCCGGTCCTTGGTTCCAGCGCTGGGTCTCTTCAGTTTTCTGTTTATTCTTCTACTACCCTTCATTCATTTACTACTCTATTACATCACTGTTTGGAGCTGTACATGTCTGTACATAGAGGATTGTAAAAAGAAAAAAAAAGTGAGGGTAGTTTTCTATTTATTGCTTGGCCATGCTCAGCTTAAGGCTACGCCTACACAGCACTGGACAAAAAGCTCACTGAAAACCAAATCCTAAAACCGTTCATAAAATTGAGATTTTTGTTCCGTGCATGTCAAAAACAGCTCAAAAACTGTCTGTTTTTTGGTTTATTTTGCATTTTATGGTGCTTTTTTCTTGTAGAAAAGCACAACCTTAAATTGCTATGGATTTCTGAAAAAAAAAAATGCACCAAAAAACACGTCAAAAATGTCCGGCAGTTTACATAGACTCCAATAGTAAATTTACTGCCCTGCTCTGGCATTTTTTGTAACATGTTACAAAAACGACCTGTGTAATCAAACACTGTTCTCCAGCAGTCACAGGGTTAAACACTATAATCAAGGCTATGGATTCTTAGAGCATACAAGGATCAAACTTATTAAAGTTTTAAGCTTTACTAGAAAAAAGGTACAGTGCTTACAAAATACAAAAATAAAGATAAAATAAGGTGAAATACATACATGCAATACAGTTATAAAATAGAAAGGGAGAAATTGCAGAAACACCTGACGCTTACAATATAAATTATCTTCTGTACCTGGGGCAAAGAAGGAATTGGAACACAGCTCAGATCATTACAAAAAATAAATAAATAAAGAAAGCAGCATCCGTAGGGTAATGTGAATAAAGCTCAAGGCATCTTTATTCCTCCATAAAGTAAACATGTATACATTGCCTTCATCTTGACATCAGACATACATTTTTTGCTTGCTTTATTAACAGTGGGTGGTTGCTGTTGATTCCAACTGAGTCTTAACCCCTTCCTCATTCAAAGCATAGACAGGCTAGATTGATGCAATATAATTTCTTTTACTCATTTCCACAAGTGTGTATACAACTTAATTTGTAGATAAAACCTGAGATACATGAGTTTTGAAAATCCCGTATCATTAAGTCTTTAGTGTGTTAAGTCCATACAGATGACTTAATAATAGTATCCAAAATGAGCCATCCCCAACTGCTGGCTGGTGAGATGGTAAAGACTGGACTTTTCAGAAGTATCCAATTCCTTTTTTGAGCAGTCCAGTCTTTAACATTTCACCTGCTAGCATTGGGGGGATAGTCCGTTTTGGATACTATTATTAAGCCATCTGTATGGACTTACCACACTAAGGACTTATTAAAACTGGATTTTTGGGACTCATGTTTTAGCTTTAATATTGATATATATAAAAGTTACCATATTTTTTGGACTATAAGATGTACTTTTTCCTCTAAATCTGTGAGGAAAATGCAGGTAGTCAGGATTAAGACGGAGGGCAGGGCCAAGACGATGGGTAGGAAGAGGGGGCACAGTGACTGCTGTAGCAGCAAACGGCAGTACCAGCAGCCAGTTGACCTTTCATACCACTGGTCCATTGCCTGCCCATGCACCGCTCTTTCCATCTATGTTTCATGGTGTCGTATTCTGTGAAAGGTCACTGTTAACAGCTGCAATCTGAAAGAAAGCTCAGTGTGGTCCTGCATTCCTGTTCTAAAACCTAGGTCTTATGGAACGCTGCATCTTATAGTCTGAAAAATACGGTACTTTGTATATACACTTCTGGAATTGAGTAAAAGAAATTGACTAGCATCAATCTAGCCTATCTGCATTTTGAATGAAGATTATGGAGGATATGAACATGGATGCGTGGCATCTTTTCAGCCCAAAAACTAACGCAGCCCTGTTCGCTATATTTTTAATCGGCGCATCAAAGTATTAGGTACATTACAAAGCGCCCGCTGCACTTAGTAATGCACCTGAGTTCGAGGGGCATGCTGAAGGCGTGTCACACTACAACTGTACAAAGTTACACATTTATAGCTTTAGTACAGCAAATCTAGGCGCATTACTGCTGGAACAGGTAGACCACTTTTAAGTGGTTTAACTGAGCCAGAATTGTCGCTTAGTAGTTAGAAAGCGCTAAATCTATGACCCCAAGTAGAACAGGTTAATAGATTCAGGTGATTTCTATGCTACTAATGTGCGCAAAAAAAATGGCGCATGGCACCAAAAATCATACATGTCACCCTATGTGTATCAGTGTTCAGGAGAGAACTCGGTGGATCTGCTACTGAGATGCATTGAATAAGGAGTTGGTCATTGATAAACTGTGGACTCTTACCCCCTTCCTGACAGCCGATCATAATAATATAAGTTTTTTTCCTACTCGCCTTCCAAAGAACCATAATTTTTTTATTTTTTCCATCTACATAGACATTTGAGGGCTTTTAGTTTGCAGGACAAGATGTACTTTCTAACAGTGTCATTCACCGTACCATAGGATATACTATGAAATAAAAAAACATGTAAGTGGGGTGAAATGTGAAAAAAACTTACTTGTGAAAATGCTTGTGGGGCGTTTTGTTTTTACAGCGTTCACTCTTCTGTAAAAATAATGTGTTATCTGTATTCTGCAGGTTAATGTGAATTTTTTTTTTAAAAAGATCTAAACATTTTCTATTTTTTAAAATTTGCATTGCAGCGACCAATAACTTTTTTGTACTTCTACCCCTTTGGACCTTCATTTTTTTGTGGGCTAAAGTGTACTTTTTATTAGCACCATTTTTGGATAGAAACGACTTTTTGTTCACTTTTTATTCCCGTTTTTAGGGGACCTTAAATGACCATAAAAAGTAAATTTGGTGTTTAGAATTTTCTTTCTTCTATGGTATTCAGTGTACGGGATATTATATTATATTTTAATAGATAAGACTTTTACAGATGTGGTGACACCAATTATGTGTAATTTTTTATTATTTCTAAAAAAAGGAAAAAGGGGCAATCTGAACTTTAAATATTTTCTAAATATTATTTTTTTATATTATTATATTATTATTATATTTTATTATTATTTTATTATTATTTTATTATTTTATTATTATTATTATTATTATTATTATTATTATTATTATTATTATTATTATTATTATTATTATTATTTTCCCCCTTAGGGTCCTTGATCACTAGGGGGTATGATCGTTTTTACACCTTTTTGCATAGTATAAGAAATGTAGATGGTGGTTTTAACGTTTCCTGCCTATGTAAAACGGGAGACATGGTGGCAATGGAAGACTTCACAAGGCTTTCAGTCACCATGTTAACTTATTGGCAGCCCACAGTTGCACCATGGGGTTTACCCTCTGTTCTCTTTCGAACAAAGATGTCGCCGTTGCAGGCGCTGGCTGGCTGCAGTCGTCATGTGCCACTCCCTTACAACACCGTTTAGAAGTGAACAGTTCTGAACGGTAAGTAAGCAGTGGCTTGTGACCACTGTAGCCAATCAGTGACTGCAACATTGATTTCCTCGCTCCAAAGAGAACAGAATATAAACAGAAGACCTAGGAGAGCCAGCTCCGGAATGGTGGTGAGAAGAAAGGAATGTATAGTTTTTTTTTCATTTATTTATTTTTCTGAGCACCATCAGTTTAGTACTGCTAACCGGACAATACCATTAAGGTATTGTTTATCAAAGAAAAATAAAGGTCTGACATGGTTGCACCATGAATACGTGGTGTAAATTTTGTGGTTCACAACATAGGCAAATAGGCATACCAGCTGTAGTAGTTTTCTCTTTAATAGTTTAGATATGATTAATAACAATCAAATTGCTAACATTTATTACAGTTTAGATTTTCAGTTCCAAATATCAAACACAAAGTGGATTAATTTTGTATTCATCTTCCTGAACACAGAACAGAACACCTTGTACAGATCTAATGTACTTGACAAAGTAATGGCAGTATGCCACCTCCATAATAGCACTTGATGTTTATCTCTCACAGCTGCCTCTTTTTTGTAATTATTTTAATCCCCTGGCACCTCTTTAAAAGGTTATTTTCTATAAAAAAAGAAATTGGATCATCAGGATGTTTCTCCTAATACAATGATTGCAATTATAAACGCAAAATAGCTGTTTCTTCACCTGACTCTGTTTCTAAAATAAATAAAAAAAATCATCTATTTGTGATTAGGAAGTTTATATGCCTTTTTTTCTTTTTCTTTTTAGACCATTTATTTCCTAAGAAGACTAGGCTGATGTTAGGAGATATAGGCAATGTTAAAGGTCAATGCAACTACTGAGCCTGGTGATGTTTTCTCTAAGCCAAGCAATCCACAAATAAATATTGCTTTATAGAACACAAATATAGCGTTCTACATAATCTTTCCTTAAATAGTTTTATGCAACATGTAGATAAGGCCAATATAGGGCCTATGCCAATATCAGTGATGGTCTGGGGGAAAGGGAACAAAGAGTTCAGTTACCAAATCACTAGTCATTAATGGTAGTGAAAAGATTTATGGTGGTCCAAGGCAGTGAAAGGATTAGTGTGTGTATTTTTAGTTGTCTGCGTCAGAAAAGTGGTTAAGGTCTTCATTTCCTAGTAGTTGAGGATAGCAAATGGCTTCAGGGCATGGTGTTCTAGGGCAGGGAAATATGTATTATCTACACATATAGTGATATAGACCAGGAAAGTGTTAATAATGACATATGTCATGTGCCAGGGCAGAGAGATGGTTAATGTGTATAACATATAATGTTGGTTTAGGACAAAGTTTCACTGGTGATCAATTACCCTCTCTTCTAAGCTCTACTTCAGTGGGTACATTTGAGGTATCCATTGGGGTACCATGAAAAAAGTGTACCACTCTTTTAAGTCTCCCAGGAAAAGCTTACACCAACAGGAAATAGAGCAGGCCTAGCCCAGGGATTTAATTATTCTGTGGGTCAGTTGCAGTATCCGTTGGGGTACCTTTTTTCACGGTACCCCAGTGGATACCCCAAGTGTAGCCACTAACACAGTGTGAACAGTATAACAAGAAACAAAACATTTCTTGATTTCTACTTACGCTCCTATAATGTTTCTGTGATTAAAACAGCTAAGAATTTGGCTCTCTGATTATGCCGAGTTTGACATATGACCTATATTCCAGCTATCACTATCGTACTATGAACTTTCTACAACTGGTGATCTCTAAGGATCATCTGAGCTCCCATTCACTTTCGTTTTTTACAGAATAACTTAATATGAAAGAAACTCAACTACTTATACAGTGGTGTGAAAAAGTATTTGCCCCCTTTCTGGTTGCTTAATATTTTGGATGTTTGACTGTTTCAGATCACCAAACAAATGTAAATATTAGACAAACATAACAAGTAAACACAAAATGCAGCTATTAAATGAAGGTCTTTACTATTAAGGGAAAAACTAATCAAAATCTACATGGCCCTGAGTGAAAAAGTAATTGCCCCCTAAACCAATAACTGGTTGGGCCACTCTCAGCAGCAATAACTGCAATTTGGCTTTAATTTCCAAACAGTTAATGTAGTATGTCTGTTAAACCACTTGAAATCAAGCTTAAAGTCTACTCACCTATTAAATTTTGATGGCTTTGTTTCAAATCCAATGTGGTGATATACAATGACAGAATTATGACTATTGTGTTCCTGCCCAAATACTTCTAGACCCAACTGTCTGTTGTTTAAATTAAAATCAGTCACTCAAGAGAACTTGCATTTCGAAGATTAAGGCCATGTTCACACGGCTTAAAATGGGCCGTATTTCGTCCGTAATTACGCGCCGAAGTGCGCAATTAGGGCCGAAAACGGCCATTCATTACGGTATTCCAGTTCTCATAGAAACTATGGATTACGTCTCCTCTCCCCGCCCGGCGAATCCGCCGGGCGGGGAGTTAAATTTCACTGTCACTTTCTAGCGGCGTATACGCGCGCTGCAGTGATAGTCAATGGGCCGGCGAAGTGCCGTGCCCCCTGCTTACTCCCCCGCTCCCGCCCCGCCCCCGTCCACACGGCGTAATTGCGGGGCGAAATTACGTCCCTCAATTAAGCCGTGTGAACATAGCCTAAGAGTTAGTGATTCATTACTTTTGAAACTCCTTTTTCATTTAATACAAAGGAAACTTTCTTTAAAATATATATATATTTTTAGTATAAGACATTTCAATTGGAAACCCATATAAATCATAACAGAAGAGGCATGATGAATCTTCAGACCAAGCATGGTCTAGCTCTTTAGTTTTTATCCAAAAATTATTGCCTAGTACAGTCTATTTAAAAATTCAGTCAATTATTTCTCATTGCTTATAAATCAAAGTTGTTAGTCAGAAGCAAATGTGAAGATAACTAATTGTCCAACATGTTTTGGGAGACCAGGCATATTAGATACACTTTCCTTGGAGATATTAAAGACAGATTCTGGTACTAGATGATCAATAATATTATGCAACAGGCAACTATTTTATAAGAAAAAAAATATAGGGACTAGGGCTTGTTTTTCCTGATACAAAACACTTAGCTGAGTCATATGTTATAAAATTCTGGTTGCCTGAAGTCACAATTAAAGGAAACTTATGACATACTGTTTCATATATTTATATTTTCAATATAAACATGGTATACCATAAGCTCCTAAGCACCCATTAATGGTGGCTGTAAGCATCCTGGATTTTCATTTCAGGAATTTCCAATTTAAAGATGTATACAGTGATTCCTTACTTTTCAGTGGCCTCAGGATACACTATTTTCAACTTTAAAAAGACCTTTATTGTAATTTGAAACCATATATAATAATAATAATAGCAATAATAATAATAATAATAATACCAGAAACCGTACTAATTGGTGGAAAATACAATGAACAAGAATATTCACCTAAAATGTATGTACAGTTTACTGGTAAAACCAGTGTAGGACAGGAGTGCCTGGGGCCAGTCAGTAGACTTAGCTCTGGGGGACCCACCCTAAAGTTACGTGCAAATATTACCTGTTTATATTTACACCTTCAGGATACAACAAAGTTGTATAGCTAAACATACATTGATTGTTGATGTGTAAATCATGACTTTAATTACTTTTGTAATTATGTACTAATTTATCTTCTTTTTATGCTACAGGTAAATATTGATGCAAACTGACATATGAATTGTATTATTTATTGTACTTTTTTGCAATGTCTGAATGCATTCTGTTTTTTCACTGATAAATCATGTATGCTACTACAATTGCTGCATGTAAAATTCACCCATGAGTTTAAGTTTTTAATTTGCATTCATTTGTGTTTTCATTGTATATTACTTGCTACCTACAAAGGAATTACTCAATTACTTATTTATATTAAATTCAATAAAGAAAGACACATTGTTTTTAATATTAAAATCATCTTAGTTCCTGCATTTTCTTTTGTTTGGGGTTTTAAACTTCTTTAATCACATCATATTAGGAAGTATAACTGTTTAATTCTCCTGTGGATTTAGCCATATGAGGGCTGTTTTTTTTTTTTTTCTAGAGCACCATTTTAAAGTACATATCATTTACTGATTAACACTATTGGTCAAAAGTTTTAGAACATTCAATTTTTCCAGTTATTTTTTTTTTACATTAACACAGTTCTGGTCTATAGGTTCAAAAGTAAGTTAAAAACATAAAAATAAGAATTTTTAACCTTAAACACAACAATAGTTTAATGTCAGTTAATACATCATTGGCAACTTCTCTGCAGCACAGAAAGCCTACAGTGTCTCAACTTTTGGTGATTACTTTTAAACGCTCTGATTCTCTATAGCCAGTGTTGGGACAGACTGCATTAGAACTACTTCTAAAGTAACATTTAGACTGTTCTGCTTTTTAGGACAGAACATATTATTATTATTGTTTATTTTAAAGTGCCATAAATCCCAGGGCGTTGTACATTCGGGGAGGGTTACATACGTAACATGTGTCAGACAAAGTACAATAATAACAATAAATAACTAACAAGTGGTACAGTAACTAACAAGTGGTACAGTGGGAGTGAGGACATTGCCTGTAAAGGCTTACAATCTACAAGGGGGGAGGAAAGAGACAGAAAGTAAGGGGCAGATAGGTTTGTGGGGTGGTGTAGGGGCAGTGGGATGATTGTAGGTTATGGGCTATTCTGAAGAGATGGGTTTTCAGGTTGCTTTTGAAGCTAGTGAAAGTGGAGATGTGTATGATGTGTTGGGGCAGTGAGTTTCAGAGTATGAGGGGAAGCACAGGAGAAATTTTGTTTTCGGTTGTGTGAGGAGCTGACAAGAGGAGAGCAGAGAAGAAGGTTCTGTGAGGAGCGGAAATTGCATGAGGGGAGGTATTTGAAGATTAAGGCAGAGATGTATGAAGGGAAGAGGTTAAGGAGATCCTTGTAGGTCTTGGTTATTAACTTGAACTGAAATCACTGGGCAATGGGTAGCCAGTAAAGGGAATGGCACGGTAGAGAAGGAGAAGAGGGAGAGAAGTGAGGAGAGAGGTGAATCAGACCAGCAGCGGGGTTGAGAATGGATTGAAGGGGAGCAAAAGTGCTAGACAGGAGACCACAGAGAAGGATGCTGCAGTAGTCTAGTTGGGTGGTGACAAAGGCATGGAGTAGTAGTTTTGTAATATCTAAGTAAAGGAATGATAATGATAACCATCATTATAATTATAACCCTTAGAATAGGATTGCCAAGAAAGTCAAAGTAGCACTCTGTATGGTTCCTATACTATCAAAAGGCACTTGGACAGTGGAGGAAATGCTAATAGGAAGAGGTCTAGGAGACCAAATGGTCGTTACAGTATCAGATGACAAGTTTTTGAGAGTCAACAGTTTACATGGTTGGCGTTTCACAGCTCAAAATCTTCACACACAGCTTAAGGCTATGTTCACACGGCTTAAAATGGGACGTATTTCAGTCCGTAATTACGCGCCGTAGTGCGCAAATTATGGCTGGAATACGTCCCAGTCATTACGGTAATCCACAGTTCTCATAGAGAACTATGGATTACGTCTCCTCTTCCTGCTCGGCGAATACGCAGCGGGGGGAGAGAAGTGACATGTGAATTACTAGCGGCGTATACGTGCCGCTGGCAATGAGAATCTATGGGCCGCGAGGTACCGGCCCCCCGCTCCCACCCCCACTCCCGCCCCACCCCCGTCCATACGGCATAATTGCGGGGCATAATTACGCCCCGCAAATAAGCCGTGTGAACATAGCCTAATTCAGCAAAAAGTTAAAAAGTTTCTAAATTGACTATTTCTATCTGCAGGTCATTTATCCCCTTGAGATGTACTTTTTCATGATACCATTGACCTTACCATAGAATGTTATGGAAAACTGAAAACAAATTCTAAGTGGGTTGAAATGTGCAAAAAATGTACTTAAAACGTACCATATGTCACATGTCGGTAAGGGGTTAAAATTCGGACAAATAACTCAAGGGTTTTAAGAAGCTTGTTCATGGGACAAAGACTGTACTTTGGATATTCTGGACTCAAACCATTTCTTATGACTGATTAACCTTCTAAGCCATTTGGATTTATTACTGATGAGGGTTTTCAGTTTCCTGAGTTTGAAGATTTGTAGGATAGTTTGATCCTTCGTGTGTATTTCCCCTGGGACTACTTGAACAGGGACCACTGGATACACAGTGCTTGATATAGTTCCAGAATAAGAAATAGTATTAGGAAAACTATACAGAACATGCTTTTTAGAAAAAAAAACAGTAATTGCAAAGTTTTTTTGGTAAACAGAAAAGCCATTAGGAAAAACTTCAGATCAGGAGCTTGCTGTTTTGCATAATTGGCAGAAGTATTCAAAGTCTTCAATAATGGGGACTGTTAACAATAGTCATGGATACTGGATGCAATTTTATTGGAGGAAATATGTAGAATATAAAGTTTTCTTAAAAAAATAAACTCCCCAAAAAAATGTTTCCACTGTTTTTATTACTAGATGATATTCTGTGCACCTTTGTAAACTGGGTCTTAGGCGTCCATCTAAAGTTTTGGAGAGCATGGAAGCTGTTATATCTTATAATGTTATTCTAGTGTTTTGGCTTTGAATATAATGTTTTGCATAATTTATTATTTTCCTTTAAGATCTCCTTATCTGATAAGTGAATTTGTTCAGCACTCTTCCATAATGAGAAGGTTAATAATTCATGCATAGTTTTAAGGTAGTGGGCAAACTTATTAATGTCCTCATTTTTACCATTTCAGAGGAGGAAAATGTCATACCTGTCATGATCGTACCCGACAGACCCTCAGCTGTGTGCTCTATTCGCCAGCCACGGCTGTTGCGACAAAAAATGTGGTTTATGACATAATGCTTTCACTAGTGTGAACTTGGTTTTACTTCTCTGCAGTACTAATTGATTACTGGCCGACTCCTTGGTCAGGAATCATCCAGCACTCCACTAGTTAACCTGGTTTCTTGCTGATCTTGTTGATTGACAGCTTTCTTCTCCAGTCTGGTCTTGTGTTCCATCCACCTATCACCTCCGTTCTGTTTTCTCTTGTTCCCTATATAATGAGTCCTCTACCTACCATCCTTGCCTGCTATAGAGGTCTTTCTGTCTGTAGCTAGCCCTTCCTTTCCTGAGCTCATTTCTGGTATTTGACCCTGCTGTTCTACTGACTATTCTCTCTCTATTTGATTTTGTACTGCTTCGTCCGACCAGTATTGACCTGGCTAGTCTGACCCCTCTTATTTGTATTCTGCCTTTGTTTGTCTGTGTCTTGTGTCTGTACTTAATTAATGTAGCTCCTAGTCTTCTGGTTGGGGCCGACCTATTAAGGAGTCGGGCACCCCCCAAAAGGCAGGGACAGTGGTTGGGACCAGTGTCAGGGCCTCACTCTGTTTGTCTCTATTCGTGTGCCCCTGACCGGTCCCTGACAATACCTTGGCCAAAGTTCAATAATACTCCACATACCATGGAATTTAAGCCATAAAATATAAACTTGGCAATGCAAGTAAAAATCAGATCTAAATCTAAAAATAGAAACAAGATTAGGTGATTTTTTATTTCTTGTTCTTTTTTTGTAGATCAGGGGTGTACAACATACGGTCTGTATGACCCTCCAGCCAACAAAATACAAAAACAACTATTAGGCTATGTTCACATGGCTTAACTGCGGGGCGTAATTACGCCCCGCAGTTACGCCTTGTGGCCGGGGGCGGGCGGGCCCATAGACATGCATTGCCAGCGGCGCGTATACGCCGCTGGTAATTCACATGTGAATTATCTCCCCCCTCGGCGTATTCGCCGAGCAGGGAGAGGAGACGTAATCCATAGTTCTCTATGAGAACTTTGGATTACCGTAGTTACTGGGACGGATTCAGCCCGTAATTGGCGCACTCCGGCGCGTAATTACGGACTGAATTACGTCCCGCAGATGGCCGTGTGAACATGGCCTTATGGTGCGCATCATCTGGTTGGCACTGTTATCGTGGGCACTGTATGTTGGGCACTGTTATAGTAGCACCATATGGCTGGTCTGGTACTGTTATATTTTGCACAGTATGGCAGGCACCATAAGACTGTAGATGCAACCAATAAAAACTCTTTCTGTATTAGACTTATGAGTGTTTCCAGCATTGCTGCAGAGCTTAAGGGGTGAGGGGTCAGCCAGTCAGTATTCAGACTATACACTACACACTGCATTAAATTTGTCTGCATGGCTGTCATCCTAGAAGGAAGTCTCTAATAAATATGATGCAAAAGAAAGCCCACAAACAGTTGACGACAAACAGACTAAGGACATGGATTTCTGGAACCATGTCCTGTGGTCTGATGATACCAAGATAAACTTATTTGGTTCAAATGGTGTCAAGCGTTTGTGGCAGAATTCAGTTGAGGAGTGCAAAGACAAGTGTGCTTTGCCTATAGTCAAGCATGGTGGTGAGAGTGTCATGGTTTGAGGGTGCATGAGTGTTGCCAGCTCTGGGGAGCTACGGTTCATAGAGGGAATCATGAATGCCAACATATACTGAAGCAGAGCATGAACCCCTCTCTTTGGAAATTGGGCCGCAGGGCAGGATTCCAACATCATAATGACCCCAAACACACCTCCAAGATGATCACTGCCTTGCTAAAGGTACTTGACATTGTTAAATGGGAGGTGGATGAGTGCAAAGTCTCTAATATGCACCAGCTCCATGATGTCATCATAGAGGAGTGGAAGAGGATTCCAGTGGCTGCAACCTGTGAAGCTCTAGCGACGTACGTGCCCAAGAGATTTAAGACTGTGCTGCAAAATAATGGTGGCCACACAAAATATTGACACTTTGGGCACAATTTGTCAGTTTTTACTTAGGGGTGTACTCACTTTTCTTGCCACCGGTTTAAACATTGATAGCTGTGTTGAATTATTTTGAGGGCACACCAAATTAACATTGCTATACAAGCTGCACACTGACTACTTTACATTATATCAAAGTATCATATCTTTATTATTGTCCCGTGAAAAGATGTAATGCAATATGTGCAAAATTGTGAGGGTGTACTCACTTTTGTTTGGTACCGTGTATATATATATATATATATATATTTATATATATATTATATATATATATATATATATATATATTATATATATATGCAGTGAGTATATATATATATATATACAGGCAGTCCCTGGGACTGTAGGTTTCTTCTTAAGTTGAATTTGTAAGTCAGAACAGGTATATTTATTAAGTTTAACTCCAGCAAAATGTTTTTTTTTTTTGGATAGTGCAGGGAACAGTATTTACATTTGTTCTGCTATTTGTGCCCCTGTTTAGAAGATTTCACCTCAATTTCTGTATCTCATGTGCTGCTGTGGCATGCTCGCACTTGGTTATTATGGGGCATGACTCAGTGTGTGATGTCAGCATGCCCAGCCACGCCCCAAAAGTCTCCGTTTGTAACTAGGGGACTGATGTAAGTTGGAACGATGTAAGTCGGGGACTACCTGTATATATATAGTGTTTAACTTTTGAATTTTAGTAGAGTAAAATACTGAAGTCTTCCTTACAGAGTATTAGATTAAGCTTAGATTCTTAGCAGCAATATATGAAAGAAATCTCACAAGCATTGCAAATGAAACAAAGCTTCTTGTTAATGGAATTCTTGAACTCTCAAGGAGGTTTAGCTTTATTTGCATTTACCTTGAATTGGAAATGAGACATCGCTTTAAGAGAAATGTCAGAGAATATAAAAAAAGCAATTGTGAACATGCTTACCTCTGCTTTAATAGGTGTCCTTAGTGTACTTATGCAAAGTTAGATGGAATTGGAACAAACAAGCATAGCTACATTATTTCCCATTTTATTAAATCTGGTAAGGTGTAAAACAGTGTTGTCTAAGTAATGCACAGGAGCTATTGTACAAACTAAATTTATGTCACATAGAAAAGGATTCTAGCATTTTCTTATACTCATTACGGCATTTAGGCAATGTTCACATGGCTTATTGCCGGCGTAATGTCGGGGACGGATTTCGCCCCGCAATTACGCCAGCTGCCGTGCAGCGGGGGCGGGGCGGGGGGCCGGCAGCTGGCCCCATAGACACTCATTATTCACGGCGCGTACATGCCGTAAATATTATGCATGTCACTTTCTCCCCGCCTGGCGGATTTGCCAAACGAGTAAACGGAATCCATAGCTTTCTATGAGAACTGTGGATTACCGTAATGCCTGGGACTGATTTCAGCAGTATTGAAGCGCAAATACGGCGCTCAATACGGCTGAAATCAGTCCCAAAATAAGCCGTGTGAACGAGGCCTTACAGTGTTAAAAGAACGCTAAATCTGCAAGCCATGAGGCTTTCCACAAATGCAACCTTAAGTAACACCCAGAGCCGTCTCTCCCATTGGGCCAGGTAGGCCACTGCCCGGGGGCCCCCTGAGATCATAGGGCCCTGCCAGGAGTCAGTGTAAGCACAGGCATGTCGCCTGTCACTTAAAAACAGCAGAGGCTGCTGTGTCTTGGCTTTAATCCCTGTCCTGCCTGCACCGGCAGTAACTCTGGAGCTGATATGAGAGCAGGGCTGGAGCACGTCCCCCCCCTCCCGTCGGTCTCCTCCCCGCCGGGTGAAAAACTAAATCTTCTTGAGCTCCCCTGCTCCCCCAAGACGTTCCCCCTTTCCCCTCCCCCCGGCGTCTCCGGTCACCTGTCGTGGCCACAGTCCGGACTTCAAATTGCGCAGATCCTCTGGGACCCGGCTCAGACAGCAGAAAAAGGTACAGGGGCTTAGGGTGCAGTGAAACGGGTCATGACAGCTAAAAACCATGTGCAATTAACAATTTTACCCCTGTGCCAAAGGGGCCCAAACAGCGCTCTAGGTTCTACAACTGTGCATGCCTGGCCCTCCAAACCCCCCCGACAAGCCTGGAGATCAGGAATGCAAATAAAAGTCCCCAGCTGGCCCATGTTACCAAAAATGATGACCGTCCCTCTTGTTTTTGTTTTATTGAAAAATTCCCCCTTTAGTATTACATGATTTTATGCAGTGTGAGTTTTTTTATAAATAAATATATATTATATATATTATATATTTAAATATTAAATATACACTAATAGCTCTACTGTGCCGGGGGTTTTCCAGGTCGTCTGGACGTTGCAGGGAGCTGGACGCTGCACTTTCCCGGGGAGACGGTAGGGGATTATATAATATTATATATATATATATATAATTTTTATATATATATATATATATAATATATTTTAATATATATTATTTACACAGAATAAAATATATATATGCAAGGGGAAAAAAGTTTACAAAACAACAAATGAGACAAGGGGGGCAGTCATTGTTCAGTGTGAACACTGGCTCAGGGGGGGATTTTAAAAGTGTTGAGCGATTTTTATGACAAATTTGAAATGGGAAGGTTTTTATGGTGATCAAAATTTCCAGATCATGCGAAAATTTAAAGGTTAAAAAATTGGCCAATCTATTTTAATCGCCCCTTTTTCGGCCCTTTCCCGAATTTTGGCGGCAAGCAAATGAGATTACAGAATAGAGGGGGTGGATGTGTGTGCGACCATGATGGGATGTGTAGGGGTTGCGATTGGCGGAAAAAATCAATGACCGTTTTACAGAACAGGTTTCCTTTTCGCCTCATGTCTCTCAGGTCTTAAGGATAGGCCCTTCCCTCGCCTGGGGCCAACACTCACGAAATTTAGTCTATTTTGCACGGAAACCTTTATTTAGCTTGACCCTTTCCCCAATTTTTGTTAGATTAGAGATTGAAATTTTTGTGTTAGCAGAAAATTTTTAAAGCACATCTACGCTGTAAATTCACGGTGGGGGAAGCGGGGGGGGCCCCCCGGGGGGAAACACAGACAAGCTCTATCTAAAAAGAAACTGGATAAAGTTCACCAAGATTTTAGTGTAGACATTGTAGGGATATCTTTATTATTAACATTTTGCTATTAAAATTTTTCCCGGTATTGGGCACCTGATTTATATTGGAAAAACTCATTTCTAGTAACTGCAGGTCTCTTTGTTAGGTGAAAAACTCATTTTTTATAGTATAATTTCAGTATGGTTCATTTTTAAATTTTCCCATTAACCCGGACTGTTGAATATCCACCTTGCAGTTTAAAATTCAATCCCTCTTGTAGTCGCAAGGTTGTTTGTTGCCAAAAATACCGTGTATCATCGAAAAAATAACAGTTTTAAAGTTTTTTGACTTTTGCGCACCACTTGTTTTTTTGACGACATAAAGTAAAACTTAAAACAGCAATTCTTATTCACCCCAAATTTAATTGAAAAGGGGCAAAAAATACGTTTTATTATACCAAAACATAACAGTTACGTGTTTTTTTTGACTTTTGCCACCCAGCATTGTTCATTTAGCGCATCCCCGTAAATCTTAAAAAAGCAATTCTATATTCACCACGGGAATTGAAAAATGAAAAAAAAACCGTTTTTTACCAAAAAAAAACGTTACGTGTTTTTTGACTTTTGCGCACCCAGCATTGTTTATTACGCGCATCCACGAAATCTTAAAAGGCAATTTTTATATTCACCAGGGGAATGAAAGGTGCAAAAAAAAAGGTATCATAGAAAACATAAGGCAATATTTCAAAATGATTGTTTTGCAAATCTTTAAAATGCTTTTCAATCCCTGTTTGAGAAAAACCCCTTTTAAAACAATGAAAAAAAAAGGGAAAAAAAGACATGGTTGGGTTCCATCCTATTTTAAAAAAAGTTTTTTCAGAATTAAACTACTAAAAAAAATTTCATGTGAAAAAAAAGCTGGTAAAAAATTCCCTGAATTTACAAAAGGGAGGTAAGGAAAACTTTCAGATGTAGGTTATTCGAGGGGGCATGGATATGGAGCACGGACAGAGAACAAAGTACAGAGACATTTCCCGCCGTTGGTAAAATGAAAAAAGAATGCCAAAAAAAAAGGGACCGGGTTAAAAGGAGCGTTAACCAAAAACCACCATATTTCCAAGTGAAACCAATTGGTCCGCACTCTACGGAGGGGCAAGCCTACCCAGGTCTTGACGGTCTGAGGGGAAAGGGTGAGTTTCACACTTCCGCTTTTGCACTCTGTTAGCAGACAGTTTTTTTGCTGCGTATCGGGCATTTTAACCTGCGTGTTATGATGACGGGCGCCCCCTGGGCTCTCCCCGCACCCCCTGTAATCCGGCCTGAATATGTGTGGCACAGGACATTCTAGTCAATGTCCGTTTAACTAAAAAGGTGGTTGAAAGACTCCTTTTTGGCACTTTGTAATCTGGGGGTCAGCAGGGGTTTAAAGGTCTACTGTGGCCCGGCAGGGGAAATATTGTCCATTCAACTAAAAAAGGTGGTTGAAAGACTCCCTTTTTTTGGCACTTTTTAAACGTGGGGCAGACAGGGTTTTAAAGGTCATTTGCGGTACAGGACAGATATAGTTTGTGTCGTTCAAATAAAAAGGTGGTTGAAAAAAATCCTTTTTTTCGGCACTTTTAAATCTGGGGGGCATGAGGTTTGGGGCTCATGCTGCGTTCCCGGAAAGGGGTATTCAATGTCCATTAAGTAACATGATGGGTTTAAATTCAATGCCTTCTGGACTTTTTAATTTGTGGGTGAGCAGGTTTAAAGGGGAGGGGTTTTGGACAAGACAGGGATAGTGAATGGTCTGTATTTTTTTTTTTGTGACTTTATAACCTAATGTGTTGCCTAAAATGTAGCACGTATCCATTTGACTGTTGTGGATTTAATTTCAGCTTCTCCGCCGTTTGGGGAATAATGAAGGTGTTGTTGTCCCCATAGACTTTAATGGTAACGCTCATAACGATGCTCACTTCGAAAAATTTTTCGATAGCGGCCTGCTATGACTATGCTCGATCTCGTAGCCAAAGCAATTAACACTACTTATAACACATTAGGGGGTATCTTTTTAAAACTTTCTGTGTTTGGGGCCACCCAAAGCCCAGGAACACGCCATCAATAAATAATATTTATATGGTTTTTTTTTAAATCTCTTTTTTTTTGGTGGTCATATTTTGAAGCCCCTTTTGGGGTTTTTCAGCAGTCGGGGGCCCTTGTCGGCTTCACTTTAAGTAAATGGCTTGGAGTGGTGAATCAACAATGGCCCCTTGATGTTAAACCCCAATAGGGACTTCGAAAGCGACCAAAAAAAAGGAGGTAAAGAAAACAGGAGAGCCCGTTTAAATGACAAAACACATAATTTTAAGAGAAAGAGTTTTTAAAGTCTAGATTAAAAAAAGACAAATTATACATAAGTATTTTATATGAGGGGGCCCTGTGGCCTCGGGTTAAAGGGATTTTCCCCTAATTGATTCCCCTTTACCTCAGTCCTGTTTTCTTGGTTTCACTTTGAATTCAGGGAAAATTTTCTGGCTTCACTGGCAGCATAGAAGCCGGGCTGTGCTTTGCAACCAGCACTGGCAACCTACAGGAGGATCACACAGGTCTGTAGCTATAGTGACCAGTGTGGCAGCCTATCAGGAAGATCACCAGGGCTTGCATAGTGACCGTGCTGGCAGCCTATAGGAAAAGATCACAAGGCTGTAGCTATAGCAACCAATGGCATCCTTCGGATGATCAAAAGGTCTGTAGCTATAGTGACCTTCTGACACCCTTCAGGATAGTTAGAAAAGTCTGTAGCTTAGTGCCAGGCGACAGTCTATAGGGAGATCACACGGGTTGTGCTATAGAACCGGCTGGCAGCCTGTCAGGAGAGATCACAAGGTCTGTAGCTATACAACCATGCGGCAGCCTACGTAGAGATCACACGGGTTTGTAGCTTTAGAAACCCCAGTGCTGGCAGCCTACATGAGTTGAACAGGTCTGTTAAGTGACAGTCTGCCCCCTATCAGGAGAGATCACACAGGTCGGGCTATAGGCCCAGTTCTGCGCCTATGGAGAGATCACAAGGTTGTAGCTTTAGTGCCCATGCGGCCCCCTATCGGGAAAAATACACGGGTCTGTAGCTATAGAACCAGGCTCGCCTATCAGGGAGATCACACAGGTCTTAGCTATAGCAATCGTGGGGCAGCCTATCATGAGAGATCATGAGGATCAACAGGTCTGTACTATAGTGCCCTGAGGAGCTGAGCACCCCACACAAGGGGGGATTCTAGGAATAAGCAGGCACTGTTAAGGACAATATTGAAAAGTGATTTTGTTTTTGCAAGGTCTTTAAAAAAAAAAAGCAGCAACAACCCTTTTAAGATGGCTGTCACATGGAATTTTATGAGTTTGCTTTCAATAATTTTTTTTTCCTGTAAGGGTGGGTTAAAAATAAAATTATTGTATATCTGGGATCTGTCAGTGTATTGTGAAAAGAATCCCCCGGCAGATACGCGACAGAATCATAGGGAATAATAGAGCAGATGTAGCCCTGTGTGGAAATTCTGCTCTATTTTAGTGCATACACTTATTTTCGGGACTTAATGCCATTTTATACCAAGGGTTTTGTATGTTATTTGTCCAGTCCCTTTTTTTTTCAGGGAACCCGGGGGGCCCTTAAACCCAAGTAATATAAAAAATAAAAAAAAGAGACAAGGGGGGACAGTCATCTTTCAGTGTGAACACTGGCTGCGGGGGATTATATACACACTTACAGGGGATCAGAATAAAAACATTTTCATGTTTTTGGGCCCCCTAGCCCAGGCCCACAGCCGCTCTATAATTAGTATTTATAGGGGTTTTCTTTTTAATCACTTTTTTTGGTGGTCATATTTCGAAGCCCCGATTGGGTTCAGCGTAAAGGTCCATTGTCGGATTCATTTTAAAAGTAAATGGCTTGGAGTGGTGAAGTCAGACAATGCCCTTGACTGCGAACCAAATCAGGGTTTAGAAATGACGACCACCAAAAAAAAGGAGAAAAGAAAGGGGGGAGCACCGTTATACATGACAAAACAATAATTTCAAAGAGAAAGAGTTTTAAAAGTCTAGATTAAAAAAAGACAAATTATAATACCGAAAAAACTTTTTTATTGAGCGGCCGTGTGACCGGGGTTTAAAAGGGGATTGCCCCACTACATTGATTCCTCTCACCTATCCTGTTTTTTTTGGTTTCACTTTGAATTCAGGGACATTTTTCTGGCTTCCCTAGGCGCAGTGAAGCCAGGTCTGTAGCATAGAAAACCCGCTGGGGCCTACAGGAAAGATCCACAGGTTTAGTATTGCAACCGTGCTGGCAAACCCTTTGGGGAAAATACACAGGTCTGAGCTAAGTGACAGTGCTGGCAGCCTATCAGGTGAGGCCCCCCTTCCACCCAACCCTCACGTACTAGAAAGTTTCCCCAAGACTAAATTAACTTTTAGGGCACCCTTTTTCGCGCCCCTTTTTGCCCACTCAAAAGGTTTTTAAACCTAATAAAAAAGATTTTATTAAAATCTCCATGCGCCGGCGGAGAGCCAAGATTTCATTGCCCGATCTTCCCTTGTCTACAAGGGATGAAGTAGTCACCTTGATTGGCCAGGATAGCCCAAACCCCCCCAGCTCAACCAATCAGCTCTTTTTGCCTTTTTTTACTGTTTTTGAACTGTCCCGCCTTTCATTTGATTGGGCAAACTTTTTCCAAGTTTATAATGGGTCACGTGCTCCCATTCTGTTGGCTGGTTTTTGCCGACCCAAAGAGGAAAAAATTTTCAGAATTTGAAATTTCTGTATTTCACGGAAAATTTTAAAATTCCCCATACCCGATGTTGCGCCCGGTGATGGGCAAAAAGGTTGTTATTTTTTTTATTTATGTTTATAGAAGGTTTTAGCTCTTTTACAGAGAATGTTTTACACTTAATAAAAACTATTTATTTACTAATACTGCATGCCTCACGGCGCTGAGATTTCAGTGCCCCGATCTGTCCATAGACTACAATGGGACAAAGTAGCTCGCGCTCTGATTGGCCGGGATAGCCAAGCCCCCGCTAGCTCAACCAATCAGCTCTTTTCTGCCTTTTTTACTGTATTTTGAACTGTCCCACCTTTGCATTTGATTGGTCAATACTTCTCCATAGCTTATAATGGGTCACTGTCGCACCTATTCTGATTGGCCGGTTTCTGCCGACCAATGAGAAGTGCTTACAGAATTTGAATTACTGTATTTCCCGGCAATTTCCAATATCCAAATTCCTGATGTTGCGCCGTTATAGATTTTTTGTTATTTTTGTTATTTTGGATTCATACTCCATGCCTCACGGAGCTGAGAGCTGAGATTTATTCCTTGAGCGATCTTATATGTTTTCACTTTAATTTTTAATGATCCACTTTTTCACTACATTTAATCGTTTTTAGACAGCTTTGATTTTTCACTTTATTCATTCATTCATTTGAAAGAGAACTCTTTTTGCTATTCACTAACATGTTTAATGATTTCTCGCTGTTTTCCAGCCTGTGTTGAATTGGAATACATGTTAGGCGCAGTCCCGCACTGCGCCCAAGTCCCACACTGCGCCTCACACACTGGCGAGGCGCAGGGAACTTTTCACCGCATGTATAAGCGCACCTCCTCGGGCAGCGAATCTTAGGCGCAGTCCCGCTCTGCGCCTAAGTCCCGCACTGAGCCTCACACTCTGGCGAGACGCAGGGGACTTTACACCGCATGTATGAGCGCACCTCGGGCGCCAACATACATGAGGCGCAGCTTTCATTTGAAATCGGGCGAAAACGTGAGCTCCGACGCGCCGAGATTCATACATGTCGCCCTTAGTGAGGAAAATTTGTCTCTAAGAGTGACAGAAAAAAATTGAGAGGCTAAAATACTTCATTCCTTTTAATGGCTAACTGAAAAGATGAGGACAGCTTGCAAGCAGGAGAGTAGCTATAGGAGGTGCAACAGTAGCAGCTGTTATGGGTTCCTGCATCTTGAGGGGGCCCAAAAGCCCCGTTGACACATAGGAGATTTGGAGATGGCGTATTTTACAATTACTGAACCCCCAAAACTGCAAAAACAGAACTTTTGGGCACTGAGTATGATTTAGCAAATTGAAGCACTCTGTATAATATATATCCATGTATATGAGAGTTAGGCGTTATGTAAGCCTGTAAATGTCACCAAATAACAGCTTCTGGTGTCGGAAAGATGCAGCCAGCAATACCAAACTACCTAACTATTGCTGTCTATGGAGAGGAAAATACTTTCTAACTAAGAGCAGCTTGTACATTACTGAGAGTGAGCTGAAAATGGCGTTCACAAAGCAATACAGTGAAATATATATAACATGGTCATGTGATTTTAGCAGACAATGAGAGCCCTACACCTCAGCGATGATGTTTTTGACACTTCTCTGTGCTCTGCATTGAATGGATGATCGCCAAAAGTACAGAAAGGTGATTGGATGGCTGCCAAAAGTGCAGAAAGCTGCTGAAAACGAAACTGAAAATGGCGTGTCGAACTAGAATTAGAACCTGACTCAAACAAACAGTAAAATGTTCTGTTTGGTTTGAGCTCTAAAAATTCCAGAATTTAACTTTACTAGAACAGTTTGATTAACATGTATGAAAATTGTCTGGGTCTAAAACTCACTTTATTGCCCACAACAACCAATCAGGGTGCCCCTCTAATTTTCCAGAGCACTATATGAAATGAAAGGGGTGATCTGTGGCCCTAAGTGGTATGTACAACACACTTAGGGTTCTGGTAATGGTTACTGGAATAATTTTGACAGCATTCCTAGGGTAATTGTTCCTCGGCCTTACCACTGACCTGGCTCTCGTATCAGAAAGGGAGAAGCAGGAGACTTTGCTGAATTGAATAGGTGCTTAAGGTTGAGTGCAGCTGAGAGAGAGAGGTGTACAGAAGAAAATACTATTGTGACTGGATATCTTAAAAGCATTTTCTCACTACAATTATTAGGGACAGGTAATTGAAGACTTTTTCTGAATACATTGCTTTGTTGGTTTTTATTTGATCTTGAAATAAAGAAGATTTTATCTCCTCTTAGAGCACAATGGTTTCTCTCCCCACCTATCTCTCCTCTGTTTCTTATCTCTCATTGCTCTAAGCTGGCGTCACTCACTCCGACCATGGTAAGTCACCACCTTCTCATTTAACTAAGTTAACACTCTTTAGAGATCTGCAGCCTGAATATTACACTTTATAGATTTCTTGCACTCATGTCAGTGTGTAATAGCTAGGAATAGCAGAGCTGATATGTCAATCACTACTATAGACCTGCCCACAGCTTGAACACCATGTGTGATTCTAAACTTGGCTATGGCTCTGTGAAACTGCATTGTGAGAAAAGCACCAGTAGAAACCTAGCAAAGCTGTTGTGTTACTGTGGTTCTTCTCCTCCAGCGCACTATTGATTACATCATGACACTCATTATTACCATCACACAACACACTTACAAACCCGGCACCTGTACTCTGCCTCCAGCTCCGGTACATAAGAAAGGACAAAAAATTAACCACCAATTTATCTGTGCTCTAGGCTCATTGATGTATATAGTAGTGAAAGCTAGCCTCTCTTGTCTCACATGCAGTAAGGGCGACATTTCCTAACACGCCAACACCAGTTTTTTGGTTTATTTTGCACCAAAACCACTTTTGACAGCATATTCTTGATAAAAATTAACTGTCATACACCAAAACTGAGTGCATTATACGGCAGACACGACACATTGTAATACGCCTAAAAATGGTGATCTGTGCGCCTCAGTCGTGCTGTGCACCTATTGAGGCGCATTAATGATATGTAATGTGCCTCCGTCGCACAATGCACCTCCGTCACGCAATGCGCCTCGATAGGCGCATTACATACACTACCAATGATATACTATGTGCCGCGATTTGCGCAATGCGCCTTTTTAGGCGCATTAAGTTTTCTATGCAAAGTATACCTGACGCCAGATTTTTGAGATGATTGGACTTTCTGGAGCACTTTACACTGATTTAATGTGCCTAAGACTGGCGTGGAAATGCCACTTTTCTGACATGTCGCCCTATGTGTTGTAACCAAAAAATGATGACAATGCAGTGGGAAGGGGTTAAGATGACATCTATTTTTTATGACATCACTTTTTTATTTTCCATTTGCCTTGATGTAGCTATATAAAAGCTTTCTGCTTTGTTAGACAACTTTTTTTTATTTTTAGTAGCATGTTTGGGCATGTAATCTACTAATTTATTAAAATGTTTATGCAAAAACACCAGCATCGGCATTATTTTTATTCTGTATTGCAAATACCATGGAAACTATTTTACTGAACTTTCTAGAATTTATTTTAAAGTTTATTTATTTAGGGGTCCTGCAGTCATGGGGTGCAAGTCTAATGATCCTCTTGCTTTTTATGTAGTCCTAGACCTGAAGTTGTGATCAGTTTATGACTTGTGTAACACTTTGGAATGACAGTCAACCTTTTAGGCCTTTGACATAGGCTTATGATAGAGGTGGGGACTTTCGCAAAGTCCATGAATACCATGATTATCCTTTGGGGTACTGCAGTCATGGGGTGTCAGTCTAATGATCCTCTTGCCTTTGTCAAGCTTTTTAGATTTCATGGTTGTCAATGGTGGTTTTCATAATCCCCACTTCCCGTTTCTAAGGTCATTACCTTTGCAAACTGAGTTAGGAAGTGTGCTGTTTTTACTACCGTATATGTGTTGCTTTAAGGCTATGTCCACACTGCACAGGATTACGATCGTATCTCCGGCGCTTTTCGTTTTTTAAAAGCGCCGCAGATACGATCGTCAGTGTGGTGCCATAGACGGCAATAGAAAAGACGAGTTGCTGTCTACACAGCTCGTCTTTTCTCTGCCCGTCTTTCGGCAGCGGCGTATTATACAACATGTTGTATAATACGCTGGTGCTTCTCGTTTTCTTGTCGTCTTCCCATACAATACTATTGTATGGGGAACGTCGGGAAAACGAGAAGCAGCCGCGGCTTTTGCTCAAAGCGTGACAAAAGCCGCGGTCCTGCAACAGAGAAAAAACGGCCGCTTTTGGGGCCGTTTTTTCTCTGATGCAGTGTAGACATAGCCTTAGGTTCTAGAAAATGAATGATAATAGTAAACACACTTGTTTCATTGTTATTCCATCTGCACGATTTTTTGATGCTCCTGAAAGTCTTGTAGAAATCCATTTTTGACAGATGGTAGAGACGTTTTAGTAATCCTAATTTCACATTGCAGATGCAGTAGTTGTCCTATGTCATTTGTATACATACTGCACATTTACTAGTATGCTATTTATACATCTACATATTTTGTGCAAGGAAAGATGATGGCTCTGATTTCTAAATGATAATGAGTATATTTGGTGAAAACTATATTTGTTTCATATTTGCATCCCATCAGCATGGAATCCACTAAATGATATAAAGTGCAGTTCAGATCTTATCTGAATCCTTTACACTAATTGCTCTGTTTATTTTTTCGTCTGGAGCTTCTACGCAGTGACAGTAACTAATTATGTTTCCCTGCATCATTCAGTAATTCATTATGTGCTTGAATGAGTTAGCATTAATTTAATTTGTGCTCATTACAGGCCACGGCTTAATGCATCATCATTTAGCTTGCTACCGTCTATTTACTATTCATATTTGTAGATCAATTAGTCATTTTCATAATTCATCACTTTATTAAGATATAGCTCACAGATTGCCATGAACAGGACCTACTCTTACTCTTAATGAGGATCTATAAAGCTTCTCATAACTCACCAGAGTGTGACTCTGCAGTGCTTCCTAATAAGACATTCAGGTATGATTATGCTTCACATATTACACAAAACACTATAATCCAATCTAAATATACTATAGTATTTAAGGGCAATGCAAGCGTATTCTTACAAGACCTTAAAATATCAATGGTAAATTGTTGTTTCCATTCACCACTGAAAAATTACACATGTGAATATTTTCCAGCATTGGTCTCATGAGCAGTTGCATTGATTCCTGGTAAGGGTATCAGTGTGAAAATTTTCTGGTTCATTTTCTGGTTAATTTAATCTAAAATCAAGTTTCCAATAGTTTCCAGGATTTAATGGGTTATTGAAGCTGCAACTGTACTTATTAGCATATTAACTGATTTATTGATATGCTAATATCATAGATGATAAATAGGGAGATGCTTGGAATTTCAAATTTAAATCTGCTTTCCTTCAGGTCTGTCAGCAACACAGTGATATAGATTTCTCCTTCCTGTCGACTGATGGTGTTTTTAATTAATGAAAACTCCATAAATTAGGCCACAGACTCCACTACCCTGTGTCAATTTTGAGTTTGGACTGTCTAAATAGGAAAGGTGCCTTGTGCTTCTAACAAGAGAATGAGAAAACAGATTTACATTCTCAACCCTCAGCTCCCATTATGTCCCTGTCAGCAGCACATTGATGGGGATGGATCAAATAGAATCCCCAAGGAGGAAAGGATCCCTTGCACTTAAGTCACTTATCAACCTCTCAAATAGTGTTACTGAAATCTGTCCCTTTTAAGTTCAACACTGATTCAACTAAACTTGTGAAAAATTTGGGTTTGACATGTCCTAAACCTGTATCTTTCAAACTAAGCCTAAACCTAGAACTAATCCTGACCTTAATAGTAAACTTCAACCTAAATTGGGGCTTAGGTCTGGTTTTTTAACTAGATTTGAATGGGTTAATTTTCCCTTCTCTTCTATTTCCATGGCTCTGTCACATAGGTAACACTAATGGGGAGCTGGACTGAAGGGGACATCAGATGGATCCGACATCAGAGCGACAGTGCTATGTGATCTGAAGCACCAGGGAGAAGGTAAGTTAACCTATTCAAATCCAATAAAAAAAACTCTAACCTGTATTTAGGACTAAAGATAAAGTAATTTTTTTGGTTAATATCGTGAAAAATCGTCTGCAGTTTCCAAAATTGAAGTGCTCAGAATTGGATTCAATTTGACTTTGACCTGAATCCAAAGTGCTACACTACTCACCGATTCTGTAAAGTCTAATTAAGGTGTTTGAGAAAGACCAAGAACTCTAATACAGATTTGTTTGATTGTGTGGGGGTTTCAGCGCGCCAAAATTCTCAATAGAGCGACATAGGTAAAAACCCCCAGCACAAAGGCAGGGCACGCCGCTCAGCTATTAAGTCCTGACAACAACACTGTATATGTGATTATTTTGTAGAGAACGTCATTGACTCCATTATTTAGGGGTACAGCAAATGGGTAATCTGCCACAAAAACCGGATCGCCGCACAGTATGATGGTTACCTGGGGGCCCTGGTGCAGGGGTAGAATATCGCGGATCGGGTTGACGAAGTTTGCGCTGGGCTGTGGAGGTAATCCCAGCTTGTCATGCGTGCACATTAGTCACCAATACATAAAGTTGAGAAGGTAGGGGAGCTGATCCCCTTAACCCTTTAAGGCAGCCCTACACGTTCCTGAATGTCGATGGTTCCTGCCTGTTAATGCACCCTCGTGTCCAGGAACGTCATGAAAGCCTTTCTGTCTCCCTGTGCGAGGATAAGGACTGAAAGCTCCTATGTGTAAATTGCTAGTTTCTCAGCAGCTGAATCAACGCACATCTCACTCAAGTAGGTGATCAATCATTCGCAGTCCCTGTGATCCCCGGCTTAGGATCCGCTTGGTATTGGTCTAGGTCCAGCGGTCTGCATAGACTCAACTCCTCTACAGCTGACAAGCGTGTGAGAGAGTGAGGAGATGGTATTAGCTTTCTGTCTGTTTCCCTAGTGCCGGACTGTTGTTCTGCGATCTGGGGCTAGTCCACACGCCAGAAATACCTTTATTAACTCCCATCGCGACTGCTAATCCAGCTGATTCACTGCCCCCAGTGATCTATTGGTGGCGCTCGTCTGATCAAACGTTTGTCCCACTATTCAAGTTCCAGCAGATTTCTCTGGCCAGTGAACACACTCGCTCATACAGAGTGGCAAAAACACACAAAAAAATTCAACACCATTCATTGCAGATCCCTGTCTCCCTCACTCATGATTGTTATCATGCTGTCCATAGATCAGTTAAAAATACAGTTTGTAACGTTCCGTGTTCCACACTACTGTCACCTGCCCATCACTACCCTAATAGATCAGCCTGAATAATATGCTAAACAAGAAGTGCAGCCTTCATTCTGAGGCCTGTGGATGAGTCAAAAGCGCAAATGGGCCAAAGTGGATATTCTAAAAACTGCATAATAAGGAGAATCATTTTCGACTAAGTTAAGCGTGTAGTTTTTCTGAATTGCGAGATCCATTTATGGTGTTTCTAACATGACCGAGCGCCCTCCAAAACCACATCAGAAGAAGTGCCTGTGCTCTCAAAAAACAAATCGTGTCTGGCAAATTTTTCTTGAAACAATTTAAAATTAGCGTACTAAATTTTAAAGCCCCCAAATATGTCTTAAACAAAAATAGGATGTTAACAAAATCATTCGAGCACAAAGTAGACATATGGTAGATGTTCATTATTTACTATTTTATGTTTGGTGTGACTATGTTCTTGGCACCAGAAATTTTTAAACTATTGAAAATGGCAAATTTTTGCAAAATTTTCACAAATGTTAGATTCGATTTTTTCACACCTATAAAACAAGATTCTTTATCGACCAAAATTAGTTGCTAAATTAACAGCACAAATGTGTCACGATGAAACAACAATCTCTGAATCCATGGATAGGTAAAGAGTGTTTGAATAAGTGTATTCACAGATAAAGTCTGCACATGTCCATATTTAGAAAAAAAGGGCTTGGTCCTTAACACCAAAACAGGCTTAAGAACCGATTAATAGGGTTTAAAAATGAGTTCAGGGACTTAGGTCACAAAGCATTGGTGCAAGGACTCCAAGGTACAATCAGTTCAGAAATATTACCTGTCCATACGGTCACACCAGAGAGGCAGCGCGATGAGATAGTAGAGTGACTAAGTGGCTCAACAAATTGGTTGTAGGAAAGAGGGATTTGGGTATTTGGAGAACTGGCTGAGCTTCGTCTTGGCTACATACTCTATGCTAGGGTTGAGGCTGCGACTAAATGGGGAGGGTGCAGCTGAGATTACCGGGGACAAGAATTGGCCAGGAAGTTGGAGGAATACTTTAAAACCTAGGCAAACTGGAGGGGAGGTATCTAACACATAGTAGCAATCCAGATAGGAAGGCTAGAGAGCTGGGAATTAGCATAAAACAGGGGGTGGGAGTCGCGAGGGAGGGGTGTAGCAATAGTTAAAAGATCCAGCGAGAAAGAATAAAAACTGAAAAATCTCTAAAATTGCATCTGCTGGACAGCCAGAGGCCCAGGATTCTGACCCAACAAAATAAATGAACTAGACATTAACTAACGTGAGCTGAAGGAAAAATATGACATAGTGGGGATAACTGAGACACAGGCCTGGACGAGAGCTACACAACAAAAAAAAAAAACAAAAAAGAACGAAAAAAAAAAAAAAAAACAAGAAAAAAAAGAAAAAAAAAAAAAAACAAATCAAAAAAAAGAGAGAAAAAAAAAACAACAAAAAAAAACACAAACAAAAAAAAAAAACAAAAGCAAAAAACAAAAAAACAGAAACAAAAAGAAAACGAAAAAAAAAAAAGAAAACAAAAGAAAGAAGAAAACAAAAAAAAAAAAACAATACAAACAAATAAAAAAAAACATAAAAAAAGAAAGAAGAAAACACAACAACACAAACAAAAACAAAAAACGACTGGCGGTTAACTTGCAGGGATTACAGTCTATTTATGAAGGGACCGTAAACACCGGCCGGAAAGGGGAGGCTGGTCTGTCTCTATAATAAAACTGTCTGAAGCCACAACAGCTGCGGGAAGAATAGGTACAGTTAAATGAACATGGTGGAAATCATTATGGGTAAATAACATGGTAACAATAACATTATAATACTAATAAGAGGTCTGCTATGGGCCCCCAAATATAACAAACCCATTGAAGATGTTACTCCTCAGCAATATAGATGAGGCGGCTAATCAGAATGAGGTTATTATTATGGGCGACTTTAACTATCCAGACACGTCCAATATGGGACTCTGAAACCGTAGTCCTCGACAAAGGAAACAGGTATTTGTTCAATACTAATGAAATTACCTTGCCAAATGGTGCCAGAACCGACAGAGTAACAAGGCGCCTTCTAGACTTAATATTTTACTAATTGACCTGACAGAGTAACAAAGTTCAGGTTTGAAGGTCACCTAGGAATAGTGACCAATCAATATAATAAATCTCCGTTATAGCCTTCAATATATTTTTTGGTCAAGGAGCCACCAAAAACAATGAATTTTCTAGAAGGATAGATTTTATTCTGCTAGGGAGTGCCCCTAAACCGTATTGATCGTGGGACAATCTCGATTAAATTATGAGGGCAGAACAAAAAATAAATGGAATATTTTTAAAACATCCTAACGGCTACCACGTCAAGGGCAGGTACATACCTTATGGTACTAAAGAAAAATTAGAAACAGAGAAACAACCCAGGGATCAACAGGAATGTAGAAAGAGGCCAACATAGACAAAAACAATACACGAAAGGCGTCTTCACCTAACTAAGATGCAAGAGCGGTAGTGAAGAGCATACTAGAGCAATAGGGAAAAAATAAAGTGTGGTAAAAATAGATTCTAAGAAGCAAAGCTGGAGGGACGGAAAGAACATATTGCGTAATAGAACAAGTAAAACTAACCCCCAAATATTTTTTTAAAAGCTATATAAATAGTAAAACATTAAAACGCAGAAAATGTTGGCACCTTTGAGAAAAAATACTGAGGTAGATGACAGTAGAGGTGCATGAGAAAAAAGAAACACTATAAACTCGATTTTTTCTCCCACTGCTATTTAGATGCAAGGAGGATGAGCTTCCAGAGTCTGCGAACAAAGGGACACTAGTTAAACTCTCAACTTAAAAGTTCTTGCGCTAACCCAGGAAGAAGTTCAGCTCCCGCCTCAGGAAGATTAAAATCAGACAAATTCCCCCCAGCCAGATGGCATAGGTTCACCCACCGTGTCCTAAGGGATTAAGTGAGTGTCCATGCGATACAGGCACCTATTCTAATATTTATTGGACTGTCTTAAGACGGTGTATGTGACCAAAGGATTGGCGCAACAGCACAACACTGTGGGTGCCAATATCTCAAAAACAGGGTCAAAAAGTGATCCATGAAACTATAGGCCGTTAAGCTTTAACCTCTGGTTGTTGGGAAATATATGTTTTTGAGAGGTTTTCTCAACGATGCTATACCTGAGTAATCTTACTGAGAAAGATAAATGTAATAACGCCTGTCCAGCACGGGTTTATGAAGGATGTCCTGGTCAGACTATTCTCATCAGCTCTATGAGGACAAGTCAGTGCTAGACTGGATCGGGGTGTAGGCACTGGCTGTGTTTCATATATCGAGACTTGTTCTAAAGCATATTTAGACAGTGCCACATAAAGAGGATTGGCTAAAAAGAAATGAGATGCTGGACAGCGGGGAAAATGTGTGCAAGTGCGGGTAACAACTGCTGCAACTGAGACTAAAAACAAAGGGCGACATAGTAATTGCACGGTACAAATACTCGGTCCACTGGATATGCTGCGTTACACATCAGTGGTGGCGTACCACTAAGGGTCTAGTATTGCGGGCCCTATCCTCTTAACAAATGTTCATTACTCTGATCTTACACAGATGGATTCCACAGTAGAATCTATCCAGATCTTAGCAGATGATACTAAGCTCTTTAAAGTAATCAACACAATAGAGGATAATGTAGATTTATTACAAAGAGGGATCTGATAAGTTGGGCGGCCTGGAGCAGGAAATGGCAGATATGAGTTTAACACTGTAAATGCATAGGTTGATGCACATGGGGAAGAGAAATCCATTACATAGACTACATGTTAAATAGGAAAAAGGCTGGGTAATAAGTGACATGGAAAAGAGCTTCTGGGTATCCTGGAGGATCAGTAAACTTATATAGCAGCCAGTGTCAGACAGCAGCTGCCAAGGCAAATAGGAAGATATGGGGTTGACATAAAAAGGCATAGAGGCACATGATGAGAGCATTCAAAGTCCACATTATACAGAGTACAACTGATAGACCCACACATGGAATATTGTACACAGTTTTTTGGGCACCAGTGCACAGAAAGACATTATAGAGCATGAACAGGTAACAAAGGCGGGCACACAATAAATAAAACAGGATGGAGTGGGACTACAGTACCGAAAATTAGCAAGATGAGAAGGGTTATTTAGTCTTTAGAGAAAGACGGCTTCGGGGAACAATAATAAATAGTGTTTAACACATCAAAGAATCAATATAGAGATCTCTTCCAGCGATTTAATTTATCACCCAGGGCTGTAATCAAGATACAAGAGGGCATCCTCTGATCCTCTATCGTCTTGCGAGAGAACGAAAGTTTCTACATAAACATAGAAAATGGATGCTTTACTCGTAAGACAGCAGTGAGACTACTGGAATCTTCTCTGCCAGAGGGACTTGTTCATTGTTAATTCAATAACAAGTTCCAAAAAGGAGTTTGGGATGCATTCTGGAGCATAATAATATGACGAAATTATAGTGTCGTAGATTCATGGAGAGGGGTCATTGACACCAGGCGGATTTTTCTTTATATGCCAGATTGAGTCGGAAGGAATTTCCCTTAAAATGAGGACAATTTGGCTTTTCTAACCGACATTGGGGGCGTTATTAGCCTTCCTCTGGGATTCAACACCTTAAGCCAACGGCCATGAACTGGGACTGGACCGTTCCGTGTCTTTATTCGGCCTTGCGAAACTATGAAACTCAAAACAGTCTTTTCTTCAGGTACAAAAAAAACCAAAGGAATGTATAAATGCTGGCTGGATTATGTATTACAATACAACCAGCATTTTACAGTCAGTTTTCTTTTTTTGTCATTTTTTTGAAAAAATATTTGGGAATGATTTTTGGATTTTGGTTGTCCCATTGTATTAAATATTAAAATAAACCAATGTTTTTAGAATGAAATCCAACCGTCAGAAAATCCGAGCTGTGATAAGATATACACGATTCTGGATTTTTCTAGTAAGACACAAAACAAACTGTGAGTACGACCAATATTAAAAAATCTCCTTTCAAAATGTTTAAAAATCCCCCCAAATGCTCGTTGAGCGAAAAGAAATCTAACTTAAAAATTTATCTTTAATAGATACTCCAGCATTAAAGAATATGCCTATCCAACAAAAAACTCCATAATCCAGACCAACATATGATTGGTGTTAAATACACACAAGACACTTGTACAGTTCCATCGTTGCCAGTAATAAACAAAACAAGAAAAGTCTTACCATTGATGTCTTGAGGTTAGGTAGATACGAAAACCAGCAGGGCAAGGGGAAGCTAAGGAGTTAACAAGTCCCGATCATGACTAGTGTTGAGTGAACGATAAAAGTTCTAGTTCGACTTAGAACTCGAACTTGTGATTTCGGTTCAAGAGTGTCTAATTTGAACATGAACTTCGAACCCCATTAAAGTCTTATGGGAAGAGAGATCTTCTGGTTCCATTGTTATCACCTATTGCGAGTGAGAAGCTGGAATTATCATCATTAAGGCAGTAGCACTGATACGTGAGGAACACGCTTAGTGAAAGAAAATTTTGTCTCAAAGAGTGACAGAAAAAAATGAGAGGCACATCACACCCCTTCTGACCTGAACCAGATGCATTTTATATGGCTGGTAAGACTCGGGCTGGAGTATGTGAGAGACCTTTCCCACCCAAGCTCTCTGGACACTCCATAAAAACCTCAGATGTAAACTACAGAAAAATAAACGCTCAACAACATAGTGTCACCTCAGTGAAACATAACTTCCATCAATGATTACACCTATTGACCTTCTACATACTCTCCCTATGTCCAAAGCTTTGGGGTTGGGCACTTTCTGCCACCATACAATGCACCCTTGAGTGGGCATCTGCATTGCTAGGAAAGCCTAAAACTTTGTAGTTCTAGAAACCCTCTTGTCACCAAAGCATTATTCCCCTTTTTCTCCTGCATCCAACTCAAACTTACCTAACAGCTAATACTTAATACCTAGGACCTCCTTGATAGCCAAGCCACTTTTTCTATTATAAGCGCTATGATGGGGACAATGTTCTGCTTAAGTAAACTACCAGGTGTTCCTACCCATTTATCCTCAGCCCCTCATCTGATTTATCTGATGCATCTGTATGCACGATGAACTCCCGTGAGAAGTCAGGGACTACCGACACTGGCTGCTTAAATGGGGCCAACTTTAACTCCTGAAAACTCAGCTGCTGTGTTCACTTCACCATGGCCAATGTTCGGTTCTTTCTAGTGAGATCAGTCACGAGGTACTTGTGATTAATCTTCGCAGAATTGGGGATGAAGCCTTCTGAAAATATCCAATATCCCAGAAGGCCCATACTTCTTTCTTTGTTGAGTGGCAACGCCAGGACTTAATTGCCTCCCCTTTATCTATATGTGACTTTATCTCATCCCTTCCCACTATATAACTCAGGTATCTGGCTTTCTTCATCCCTATGGTGCATTTGTTGGAGTTTATAGTAAAACCAGCTTCCAGTACTGCTTGGACCTTATCCAGATGACTCTCCCAGTTTTGACAAAAGATGATGGCTGCACACTTCCTGTTGGGACAGAATATACATTCCGTGGCACTCTGGAAAGTGGCAAGTGCTCTCTGCAACCCAAAAGGCATCCGTACATACTGAAGTCCCCTGGTTGGGAGAAAGCCATCTTTTCCCTGGCTTCCCTCGACAATGGGATTTGCCAGTACCCTTTTGTAAAGTCTAGGGTTGAGATATATCTGGCCAGCTGGGCTGGACCACCCACTCTTGGACTCCTCAATCACCGCGTACCATCCTCTTAATTTAATTTATTATTATTATTTATTATTTCCCTTCCCAGGCTTCAGGAATCCAGTAGGTTTTTACATTTACCCAAACCTGTGACTCAATGAGTATTTCATGAGTATTTCATGTTCAATACCCTTTATAAGATCTGGCCACTCTGAGAACAAATCCTTATCATGTTGCAGCATTTTCCGACATCGCTGCTTCTGGGAAGCGGACTGGGTTTCAGCAATTTTAACAGCTGCGACATTTGGGTTACTAAATAGGGGAACGTGGGAGGGTCTCTATATTTCCAGGGTTTTAATAGGTTCATGTGTTATATCTGCAGGGCTACTTCTCTCACCAGATTTTGTGTGATGGTGGAAAACGAGATTCATCCACCTTCTGAACTACTCCATATGTCCAGCAGCTTTGCAAGAACGCTTTCCCTTCTCCTTTCCATCCGTGGTTACCAAGCGACGCATACTGAGAGCTTCCTAGTTTGAATTTTCCTCTAGAGCCTGCAGAAGATTTTTTTTACAATGACCATTACATTAGACATCCTTCACAGTTTTATATAGAATGGAATCTCTTTCCCAGGTCTCCTTCGCTACAGTACAGTATATCAAGCAAGCCCTGGTGTGTCCGAACCAAAAAAATCATTTCAAGCAGTGAGAATAGCCCGGGAGGGACGACTTGGGAACAAATAGCGTTCATGCAATAAACAGTAAACAAGTCCGCAGGCGGCCATCCTTCTTTAACCACTTTTCTTAGCGCGTTAGCATTCTTTAAAGTTTGTAAACCTCTCCACAACTCGGTCTGTATGTGGGGTGATTATACTGAGGTGAGCGCCACGACTGTTTAAAATATCTTCAAGATTCTGCACAGCTTCCACATCACTTTAGACATAAAAGGTATCCATTGATCCATCAGGATCTCCTTAGCGGTAAGGTGTCTGCTCAGAAAGTATGAAAATAGAGATTCTCACAGCCAATCAGACTTGAAGAGGTATTAAATTATGCGGTCACCGCATCGGCTTCATGGATACTGGTTTGCAATAGTCTTCGATACCTATTAAAAAATATATTGATGGCCACTATCTGACTTTATTAAGGGCCCCACTAGATCCATTGTAATCCGTTCACACTTAAAATTATGGGTAATAGCACCAGGGGACAATAAGAAATGAGTACACCGGGGAGGTTTACTATAGTGCACTAAGAGCGCAACATGATCAACAGGACTGAAAAAATTCTCCTTGTTATTTCACCACTAAAAACACACCTGAAAGTAGGACATCTTGTGAAGGACAGCTTGCTGTGGATTGTACGCCCATAGGTGACCACGCCCAACACACGACTTGTGTAATATGGCAAACAATCTATCAACCGATGCGCCTGTCACTACAGCACTTCTCTACACATTATTCCCCCCTTACCTTTGGCGTTCACATGAACAATAATTCATTATTCTTAGTGAAATAGATGGATACTGCTTCATCTGCTCTGGCCTCTTTTTGGAGATCCCCACATTTTGTAGCACAGTCAGACTCTTGTGTGCACCACGGACTTAAGGAGTGAATGCACAAACTGATCAATGAGGACCCATTCATTCATTTGAACAGGGTAGCAAGTCTCTGTCTGCAGCCACTTCTGAACAAGATAGAGTAGGTCAAGCATCTTAGACCTTGGTGGTTTGTCCTTGCTGTATCCCCAGTGGGGCACTTGTTGCTCCTGGACTGCCAAAGTCACGTACAGGCACACCAAAATTTTGGCCTTTAGTTTACCATATTTTTTGCCTTCCTGCAGGCTCAGGCCATTATAGACCTTCTGTGGATCCCTTGCAAGGCACGAGGCTAAGACCTCGGCCCACTGCTCTGTGGATAACATCTTTGGTCAGCTAACCTTTCAAACTCTGCCAGGAAGACTTCAACGTCATCCTCTAGCGTAATTTCATGTAGGGCTTACCTTCCTAACATTGCACTTGTCCTCTCTTGCATTGTGAGGCTACAGCCATTTGCTGGCTGAGAAGTTTATTTGTCTCTTGTTGGACCTGCACAGCTTTTATGTGGGCTTGCTGCTGTTGAGGACTGACCTGGACCAAGTGCTTAAGAAGCTCCTCCATGCTGTCAGACTTGTTCCTCAACCCTGTCACTGCATTAACCCAGGACATGTAGTCTGAACCCCTTTTGGAGCACGAGTCATGCCCACATCCTCCACCAATTGTGGGGATTCCGACACACACAGTATGGCACAGAACTGTTTTCAGGTCCAAAACAATTTAAAGTTTTATTTGTAGAGAACAGTCTTTGAAACGTAAAACAGCTTGGCTTCAGCACATAAACAGGAAAGTAACAGGTCCTTTCTTCCAGAACAAAAAAACAAAAAAACAAAGGAACCCTCTCACCGACTAGGTGCAGCAGGTCCCACAGGCTTACTCGGCCTTATAGCTTTGGCTTCAGGTTCATAAGCATACAACACCCCTCTAACCTAAAACAGCTACCTTTTATATGGCTAGTACTTCCCAGGCTGTAGTAAGGGGCTCTTTAGCCGCTCCATTTAAAAAACGGACCTGAACTAAAGAAAGTCAAATGCTCAGCAACATAGCATCACTGGCACAACACTAATGGCTTTCTATATCACGGAGGCCAGACAACATGCCTTCCATCAATGACTGTAACTATTGCTCTACAATGGATATTGAAGTCCTTTTAGCTACATTACCAGACTGAACACTTATACTAGAACTGTTTCTAGACTTAATTGCATTCAGGGCGATGTGAAGAAATTTCTCCCCCCAACACTATTGTGTTGCACCACACTGCAAAAGATTACCAAATAACACTGCTGTGCAACAACAGAATCCCAAAGCTAATATTACCAATACTTCTGCTTATAGCTTCCAAATACGCTCACAATTATCCGCCAACGCACATAGTATCTTTAAATATCATCATGTATAGTTCTATCGTCTGATAGTCCGTCTCTCCTTCTCTGCTGAAGTTGTATTCTCTTCTCTTGCTTGTAGTCCATTCTCTTTCCCTTTTTTTCTCCATCCAGTCCAATCTGCCATGACAACTTCTCCCAGCCACAACTCTTCACTGTAGAATTTACCAAACATCTTAGACTCCTCACTTTTCCAGCTCTTCCCTACCAGTTGCCTACTCTGTACTAATCCCCACCTATAGCGCCCAAATGGGATAATAATGAGCCCTTAGCTGCCTCTAACTCAATAAAAGTGCCCGAAATGGCTATGAGGCTTCCTTTTTTGCATCAAGTTTAGACTTGTTTTGTGTCCCAATAGAGGAGTTAGTTAAATGTACCAATATAGTTTTTAGATCCTCCTAAACCTAGGTAGGTAAATAGGTAAACCTCCTTTTAGGTAGGTGTACAGCCCCCCATTAGTTAGGTAGATTTATAGGTCCCCCAATAGATAGATATCCAGGTCCACTATTAAGCAGATAGATAGTTATATACCCCCATTACTAAGAATATAGGTCCCCAGTATTTATATAAGCAACATGTAGGTAGGTATGTAGGTATAGTATAGCCGTCTAGTATAGGCTTAATGTATATAAGCTGCCTATTATAGGTTGGTAACATAGATAGATCGCGATATGAGTAGTATATAATATAGATATATCATAAATAGTATACGAATACTATACATATATATATTAAATATAGATATAAAATACAATAAAATATGAAATATCACAGTATATATACTAGTATCTATGTATCAGTAAAGTATATAAGTATATATAAAGTATAGTATAATATACTTATAATATATAACATATAAACATACTACTATAATATATATATCATATATAATATATATTATATATTTGTGAGACAGTGACAGGCTGCCGTTCTTGAGGTGAGGATAGCGGTTTCTCCCTAGAATGAGCCGTCATATATGGTGACGCTATAGGGAGCGCATGACCAATTAGCAAATCACACCGGGAGTTGGCCTAGCGACTCGGTGATGTAAGAAGCCGAGCATCTTGGTGTGTCCCGAGCACAATGCTGGCGACAATGTGTAGTATAAGCCGGTTCCCAATCCACTTGTGTCCGGGTCTGCTTTTCATTGGAGTGGTCAAAGAGCATGGTATGGGTGGCCACTCCCACTGGCACCCTGTAGCGCTGTCTCATTACCTATAAAGCCTGGGTCTGCCGGCCTGTCAAATGGCTGCTGCACGGGTGAAAACGCTAAAAGCCTGTGAGTAGCCCTTTACTGTGTGTGTTCTGTGTCTCAGTAACAGAGGCAAATGTGTCCCTCTGTGTAGTCGGGGCCCGTTTTTTTATTAAAGTTTGCGTTAATTGTTAGTCAGAGCTCAGCCATTAGCAGGATTTTGTTCTGACGTTTTTGCCTGTACCATTAATTGCGTGTTATTTTGTTGGCCACTATAAAAACCAAGGCATCACCTTGGGCCTGGACCTGGACCTGGACTTTTCACGCAGAGTCCCAGTCTCTGTCTGTCAAAGCCCTTGCTGCTACCTGAACGTTGATGCTAATCCTCCACAAGATATATATACACAGTATATTGTTAGATGTCTACACATGCCTGAAAAGCCCTTCACCTTGTCTTCCTGTGGACTACTGTAATCCTGTTGAAGCTCACATGAGATTGCATTGGGTATGAAAGATGGCAGGAACCTCAAGAGTACTTTAACACAAAGAAAGACTATGCATGGATCAGCTGAAACAAAAGCTTGCAGCTCTTCAACTCAGAGGTCACTGCCCATAGGAAAGCAACCTTTCAAGTTAGGTTTTAGAAAGAACAGTCTTTTAGAGACTCAAAGGGGACTTATATAACTTCCTTGAGAGTAAAACATGATCCCAGGCAGATACAGGGTGCAATATCCAATGTCTCAACCTGGAGACAATCCTGATAAATCTTTTAATCAGATTCAGGCTATATTGTACACCAAAGTAGGCTGATAAGGAAGCAATATGAACCTTTAAAGCAGAGGCGTCGCTAGGCAGTTTTGTTCGGGGCACAAGCCCCAAATAAACCTGCTTGTGCCTCGAACCTCAGATCGTTGGCAGCTGCTGTGTGCCTGCACAGCCGACGATCTGTTCAGCTGTATGTGAGTCCTCTGGACACACAAACAGCTCAGGGTTGTACTTAAGAGCCTGCAAGGAGGGAGGGTGACTGCCCGGGGTGTTGGGCGTTTAGAAGGGGGGAGGTGCATCTGTCACTCGGTGAAGTTCCTGACTCTGTACACAGCAGCCACGTTCAGCACTCGAGTCAGGAAGTTCAACATCACACAGTAAGTGAGAGGCTTCGCCCTCTGCTGTGCTCAGCTCCGCCCCCTGCTGTGCTCCCTGATCTCACACCATCTCCTGCCTGCAGCTACAGTGATTTCGTTATGGTGTCAGCAACAGATCCCACAGGTGCCCATATCATAGAGGTCTCAAGTGAGTGAGTAGCCTCACTGTAGAGACCAATGCTAGATAGTATAATAGGAGTGAAACAACATGAATGTGAACTGAATGTCTGTGCATGTATATATGTGTGTATACATGTTTGTGTATACTTGTGTGTGTATCTGTATATGTGTATTCGTGTGTGTATGTGTATATGAGTATACGTGTGTGTTAGTCCCCGGAGTCGATTGCTAAGTTCTTATCAATCGACTTGAGGCCTTAACAACTGGCTTAACAACCGACTGGAGTCCGCGGAGTCGATTGCTAACTCTTATCAACTGACTTGTCTTTAGGCCTTAACAACCGGCTTAACGACTATTAGCGACTTCACAACGCAGTAAATTATGTGTCCCCCAGTGAAGGTAATAGGGTCCCCCACCCCTAGTAGGTGGTTATATACTTTATATGTTTCCCGGTAGGTGTGTAGTTTACATGTCACCCAGCAGGTATATGGGCACGTTATGGATCCCCCAGCAGGTATATGGGCAGGTTATGGATCCCCCAGCAGGTATATGGGCAGGTTATGGATCCCCCAGCAGGTATATGGGCAGTTATGGATCCCCCAGCAGGTATATGGGCAGGTTATGGATCCCCCAGCAGGTATATGGGCAGTTATGGATCCCCCAGCAGGTATATGGAGGTTATGGATCCCCCAGCAGGTATATGGGCAGGTTATGGATCCCCCAGCAGGTATATGGGCAGGTTATGGATCCCCCAGCAGGTATATAGGCAGGTTTAGGTCCCCCAGCACACATGGGTAGGTTATATGTCCCTCCGCAGGTATATAGATAGCTTATAGGTCTCCCAGCAGGTATATAGATAGCTTATAGGCCCCACAGCACGTGTATATATAGGTAGCTTATAGGCCTCACAGCACATATATTGGTAGATTATAGCTCCTCCTTGCACGTATATAAGTAGATAATAGCCCCCCTGCACATATAAAAGTAGATAGTAGCCCGCTGCACGTATATAAAAGTAGATAGTAGCCCCGTGCACATATATAAAAGTAGATAGTAGCCCCCTGCACATATATAAAAGTACATAGTATCCCCCCCTGCACATTTATAATTAGATTATAGGCCTCCAGCATGAATAGAGCAAATTAAAAGTAAGACACTGAAAGCACTCACCTGACCTCGCTCCCCGTCGCTGTCGCTGCTCACGGTCTTTTCTTCAGCGGCGTGACGTCACCAGGCGGCGCGCGCGCAGCATGATGACGTGCACGCCGCCCGTGCTGTGCACTCCAGTGAGCCGCATCCTGCCTGCGGCCACAGAGTACTCTGCGGAGCTCTCTGCACCGCCAAAGCATCTAACTGGATGTGCGTCCGGCGGACGCACATACAGTTAGTCCCGCCACCGCTGCCGTCGCCAAGGTCCTAAGCCGATAGCTTAGCGACTGGTAACGGCTTAGGACCCTAACGATCGGCGGCGGCAGCGGATAGCGGCGGCGCCGGGGACTAGTGTGTGTATGTGTTTACGTGTATGTGTATACGTGTATGTGTATACGTGTGTGTATATGTGTATGTGTATATGTGTGTATACATGTATGTGTATACGTGTGTATACGTGTGTGTGTGTATGTGTATACATATGTATGTGTGTGTACATGTGTGTGTGTCTGTGTATATGTATGTGTGTACATGTAAATGTGTATGTACTGTATGTACACACATATCCACAATATCGCCCCATTAACGTCACTAAAACATAATCCTGCCTGTTGTGTCTCTTAGACGTGTAAACTACAACCTGATGATGAATTATATTCAAATATAATTTTTTTTATACCTATAGTTTGTCAGGGTTGCATATGTTTTCAACTGCTGCAGCCAGGCTAACGACATGTTCACATGGCATAATTGCAGTGTGCAGTTTGCGGCGTATTTGCACTTCAATACACCCGACATGTGTCCCGCAATTACTGTAATTCATAGCTCTCACATAGAGCTATGAATTACGTCTGTCTCTTCGGGCATACAATGCGATTGTATCGTACGCCTGGCGTACGCCGTATGCCTGCCAAACTCAAAGAGCTAAAAAGAACAACTTTTATTCATGTAACTCAGCAATTCATCCAAATATTTTCTTGATGTATATGCAGTTTCCACACTAATCTGGGGAGAGAAGTACACGCTCTCCAGCGGGTAATTTCAGCAGCGCACCGGCCACCTCCCATCCACTTTCACTTTTCTCCCTGAAAGAATCAGCATGTCACTTATTTTTACGGGCGAGTTCTGTGTGCAGGGAAAACAACCAGTAACCAGAACCCTCACCGCTATGATTTTACCGTATTTGCTGGGCGCACGTTGGGTATATTACAGCACAGTTATGCCCCAAAAATACGCTGTGTATGTTTACACCATATAATGTCGGTCCGTACTTTGGTGTGTAATTGCGCTTCAATACGCTCGACATACGGGCCAACATTATGGTAATTCATAGCTCTCACTGAGAACCGTGATTACCTGTTCTGGGGAGAAGAAATATCAGAGGGACCCGTTGGCTACAGTTTTTTCTCTGTAAAAATACAAGCCACAGTTCACAATGGGGCGTGAAAAATACAGTGTGAACGCAGCCCTACTGAGCAAAACTTAACACAGGGCCCGGGCCCCGGATGTTTTGAGATCCTAGCAACGCCCCTGCTTCAAAGAACAATAACTAAAACCCTTATCAAAGCCCTTGTTGGAGAAATCCTAATACCAAGGAGACTGGAGGAGGGTTATCTGAATACCTTCTAGCTGTATACCAATCTAAAATATACATCTCACAAGCAGATCATGTTAATAGATGAACCTTTGGTTTGGTTCAGAGTGTTTTTTAGGTTTTCATACAAAGCTGGGACTTAAATACCATACCATACCATACTTAACCTCTAGATTCTGAAATAATTCTGAGGAGGTTGCTGCACATTAAGCTGTCCTGTGACACTAAATAGTGCTTGAGGAATGACAACCATTGGAGCTTCAGAAGCTCTATGAGACACAGACAAGGTCCCATCTTCCAAAGTCTTAGCTTCATCCTGTGAAAGATGAAGTACTATGGCTGTTTTATGTCACCATTTTTAACTTGATAAGTCCCTTCTTTGGAAAGAACAAGGATGACAATAGGGGTCTGACATCCTCCATACCATCAGTTTCATACTGTGGATGTTGGAGCACTTCTGACTGCTCTGCAACACCATTATGTGCCTGAGGAAAAGTTTAAATTCTGGTCGTGACACATCCTCATCAAATGAGAACCATGCCCTTTTGGGCCAAAATGGAATTAAGGTTAAAAGGGAGGTATGATTTTCTTGGGCTTTGGATTACATTCTTTTTATAGCCATTGGAGGAAGTACACATGCCAGAGAAAAATCCCATGGAATTGTAATGGGATTGCCACTGCCAGGTAATTGTCTTCTCTGTAAATGGAATAGAAGGTTAGCAAGATTTTGTTTACCAAGTTGCCAAAAGACTACTGTTGGCACTTCCTACATTTTCATGATATGTTGAAATATGTATTAATTTAGAGATCACTTCTCCTGGCACTTCTGCTTAATCTGTTAGCCAGAATATTTAGCTTTCCTGGAATGTACATTACAGTCAAGTTGACCTCTTAAGAGAGGATGAGCTTGTTCCTTCTTGCTTGTTTGTATATGCTTCAGTGATAGTATTGTTTGTACAGATCCATATAGATCCTCCTTTTATGCCAGGAAGAAAGGGTTATAGAACTAAACTGCTGCTCTATGCTCTCTTACATTGGAGTAAGTAAAAATAATTTTCTAAGTCCTTAGGAAACTTTTTCCACTGTGCAGAGAATTCCCACTGAAGTGATCTCATATGAACATGAACCCACAATTGAATTGCCTTTATGGTGACACTCTTTAGTTCCAATACTCTGGCTACTGTCCTTTATGACAATATTTTGGCAGACAGAAAATGTCCTTTGGTGACCTCTTTCTCCACTTGCTCCAAAATGGAAGACTGTAGGACAACCTGTTTGCCAGTGAATAATCTTGTAGTTATGATATAGCATTATAAACTGGTTAATAGAAGCATATATTCCAGCCAGCCTTCTATGCTGGCACCTGTCATTATCACTCAAATCTGTGCAACATCAGCAATCTGAGGAGGGTAGGCACACTCAGCCCTAAATGTCTGCTGACTGTTGTTAATGTCATTATTCTTGTTGCCTGAGAATCTTCTGGCTCTCTCTGAGAGCACTAAATAACATCAATTTAAGACTGATGAAAGGACATCTGGCTCTCTCGAATAGTTCGGGAACCTTGGATTATAAGAGCAAGGGTCGCCTTCTTCTGACTCCCCTCTGGAAACACTGAGGGAGTTCTCTAGACTGATGAGAAGTTCTTCCTGTTTTCAAACTAGAGGACATCTGTTTCTCTCAAACAGACCAGGAACTCTTGACTGTAAGGCAAAGGTTGTCTCCTTCTGGCTTTCATCTGAGAGCAATGAAACTTGTGCACATTGGCAGGCTAGGTATCATTTCTAGGGAAAGCCTTTCTGTGGAATGAGATATTTGAAAAAGACAGGTATATACAAGATAGTATCTTCTACATATAGGACATAAACACATGAAGTACAAGGTGCTGCAGAACTAGGCATAATGCAAAGGCAATTCTTGCATTCTAGCCATATTATGTCTTATACTAAGGAAACAACTGTAAGTCTGCATGTTATAGTTAAAAGGAGGAACTGGTAGTTGCAACCACAGAAAAGAAGACAAAACAAACCGTGGAATTGTTATGCATGCGCAGAACCACATGCGAGACGGAGAATGAAAAAAAGGGAAAAAAACTGCAGTTAAAACCTACAGGCTCTTAAGGCGTCCTACTACAATGTACAGTGTTCAGTAAGTTACTAAAAGGGAAGGAATCCATATTCCCCGACAAAATTGTAAAGCAAATTTTACAAATGAAAGTATATAGAAAGACAATTACCTCAAGGAGCGGTCTGAACGTCCACTTGTCCTGCATTCCATGGAACAAAAAAATTACAAGGGAGCCTAACTTTTGAGAGTATTGCATTCATTCAAAATTCCATCTTTTCTATCAGTCTTCAGAGAGGAGAAATTCCCATAATTATGCTGCAGATATGGGACATAAGGGAAAGATAAATTTCTCCCTTTGTAATAAAAAAATCAAGTGATTTAACTGGCTCCTAATTGCAGCTGACAGCTGCCAGTAATAGCACGGGATGGAGCTGGCTCCATTCGTGCTGTTTAACCCTTTATACGCTGCAGCAAACACGACCGCCGCGATCGTTTAACATGGCAGCTGGGGGCCTGGTGAAGGCTTCCATTGCTGCCATGTTTTCCATTTTACTACTTCCTACCACAGCAGCAAAACCACCATATTAGTACACCCTGCTATAATGTCTATACAATGCAATAGACTGTAAAAACGATTGTGCCCCCTAGTGGTGAAGCACCATAGAGGGACTCAATGTGAAAGTAAAAAATAATAAAATAAAATATTGAAAGTTCAAATCATCCCCTTTTTTGCCATTTTACAAGCAAAAAACATAAAATAATAAAAAAAAGTTAAATATATTTGGTATCGCCGCATCTGTAAAAGTCCGATCTATTAAAATATAACATAATTTATCCCATACGCTGAACACCATAGAAGGAAAAAAATTCCAAATGCCAAAATTGTGTTTTTTTCCCGTCATTTAATGTCCTGTAAAAATTTAAATAAAAGCGATTAAAAAAAAGTTGCATGCATTCCAAACTGATACCAATAAAAAGTACACTTCAACCCACATAAAATGCCCCTCACTCAAGTCCGTAAGTGTTAGTACTAAAAAAGTTATTGGTTGCAGAAAACAGCACTGTGGCAAAAATTTCAGAAATAGAAAATGTTTGTATTTTTTTAAGGTACCAAAACATAACAAAAACTGTACATATTTAGTATTGCTGGATTTGTATCAACCTTTAGAATACAGATAATACATAATTTATAACGAAGATTGAACGGCGTAACTCCAGCAAACATAGCGCAACTATATTTCACATTTTGCCCCACTTAAAAAATGTTTGCTGTTTCCCAGTATTAGAAGGTACATCTTGTCCTGCAAAATAAAAACTCTCATATGTCTATGTAGGTGGAAAAATAAAAAAGTTATGATTCTGGGAAGGCGAAGAGGGAAAAACTAACATGACAAAAAATAAATAGGCCTTGGCGTTAAGAGGTTCAAAGGTTTTGCTGTGTTATGTTTCTACCATCACTAGAAGCGTCATGTTAAAACCTTGATTGTAGGTTTACAAGTGGCACCATAATACTATTTCCAGAAAAGCAGTTCTAGAAAGGTTTCATGGAACTGCTTCTAAAGAGAGTAAAAATAGAAGTGCCAGAGACTGCTGCCTTCCTTGACATTATCTAAGACGGACATGGGACTGAGAAATGTACAATGCCCTGCTGTGTGTATAACCATATTGCCTTCTGTTGCAGGAGATGCCAAAATTTTATTGCAGTTGCACATTTGCTGGACATCCTGCCCTTGAATGCATTGCTAGGTAGTTAGGTGGGTTTGTAACTGGGAGACATATGTAATTGGTGAAAATCTGCTTGGGGTGAATCCCATGCGTCTTAAAAACAGGAGAATTTTTAATGCATGGTTGTTGTATACTTGTGCTTAGAAATGGTAACCGAGTCTGCTACTGCGCCAGAAGGACAGTGATTGGGAACAAGGCTGTGGCTGCAGAAGACCAGTAGCCCTGGCCTGTGAGAGTGCTGACTAGGCTATGGATACTGGATTCCCAGTAGTGTCTCTAAAATAAGCAACCTTGGTGGACAGAGGAGAGAGATGGCAGTGGTGAAGTGACAGGAGATGTGAGAGATCCTGGTACAGGACATGAGACCAGAATGAGAGAGTCAGAGCAGCAATAGAGAGACTAGGCCAGAGAACTCATGGTGCAGAGGTGTAACAACAACTTATGTAAGGGCAGAGACTGTGTAGCATTGTGGTCTTGAGAAACTAAGTAACGTACCCTTGGTGCTACTGTGCAGAGACTGGTGGCTCTAATGCAGTTTCTAAGTTTGTGCCTCCAAATAAGAACCACCATGCATATTGTAGATCTTGTGTATATGTTTGTGGTAATTGTCAGCCTTGAGGTACCTCTTGCAAGTAGAGTGTTTTTGATTTAGTAACACAGAGAAATATGACTATGCATTTTCTTCAGTGAGACAGTTAGCACTAGGCCTCTTGCTATACCAATATATCACTGCAAATAATAATCCCTGTTAAAACATAACTTTTACTAGACTATTTAAAATATTAATATCTAAACCCCTATATATTACCACTGCATACCTAGATGATACAGCATACTGTGCACTATCTGCCAGTGGAGTAATCGCCCCGATAAAGAGCGGCTCCGCTTTAATGACAGACAATATCACTACATGCGTGTATAAACACCTTTAAATCCCAGCTATCCCAGCTATACCACCACAAGCCCATAAGACTCCTTCACAATAACCAAGGGGTCACACGCTCTGGCAGCCAAATGTGAAAATATAGCACATGACAGCAAGAGTCACATGAGTTTCAGAGGAAACAGCTATATCACTGGAAAACATGTTTAGCCATTGGCTGCCGTATGCGGGTATAGTTTTGCACACATGAGGCTGCCGCAGGGCGTGAGTCGGGACTTGAGGTTAATAGCACCACATTTGTTTGACCCCTATATAATGTTTATTAAAAGAGAATCCTCTAATCAGAAATAAGCATACATGGGATACTGGTTGTGGTTTTGTGGTGAGTTAGCAAACTATCATTCCAGAGATCTACTAATAAATTTAGTTACTTTAAGTAATATAACAAATCCACCTCCGCTACATCTGTGTTCTTGGCTGATTGAAGTCTCTGAAAGTTTCAAACAAAAAGAAACCTGTTATAATAACAATAAAGGAGGGAAAATGAAACTATAAATGTGTAGAGATTGATCTGACCTTTTGTTCTGGTTATGAGTTTTATATATATGTCTCTTTGAATTCAGAGCTGCGTCCTGTATAGGATTTGAAAAGATGAGAATCATAACCTGTCAGATGTAATATCTTGCTTTCCTGCTCCAAAAATTGCTTTCCCTTGTATAGATGGCAAAGTTATTGTTTTTAAGAATGTAGACTAATATTTGTGGATAAAACGACAAATCCTTCCTGGAGTTGAGAGGACTTTGTTTAGATCTATTCAACACCATGGCAAAGTTTTTTTTCATTACGAGCCTGGTTGAAGTTTTTAAAGAGATTTTTTATGAGTGGTGTAAAAAATCTCTGAAGGGGCTAAATGGCATAACATACCATACAACTATCCTCTGCTATTGCAGCCAGTCTCATGCCATACACTGCTAAGGCCAGTGATTGTCTACATCAGTCTTGTAGTTATACGAGCACATCATTGCTGCTGCATTTGATACTGTGCCACATAAAAGGTTGGTCAATAAAAGGAGAATGCTTGGACTGTGAAAAAAATGTTTGCAACTGGCTTATTAATAGAAAACAAAGGGTGGTGATTAATGGTACATTCTCAGATTGGATCCCTGTTACTAGTGGGGTACCACAGGGGTCAGTATTCTCTTTAATATATAATTGACATTACAAAGGGATTGTATAGTAGAATATCAATGCTTTGCAGACAATACTAAACTGTTTAAAGTAATTAACACAATGGAGGATAATGTTTTCTTACAAAGTGAACTGGATAAGTTGGAGGCCTGGGCAGAGAAGTGGCAGATTAGGTTTAACACAGATAAGTGCAGAGTTATGCACATGGGAAAGAAAAATCCATTTCGTGATTACTTGAGAAACAGAAAAACTCTGGGTAAAAGTGACATGGAGAAGGACTTGGGAATCCTGGTGGACAGTAAACTTAAATGTAGCAGCCAGTGTAAGGCAGCAGCTGCCAAGGCAAATAGGATATTGGGGTTATTAAAAAGGGCATAGATGCACATGATGAGAACATCATTCCTTCATTATACAAATCCCTAGTTAGACCATACATGGAATATTGGGACGCATTTATCAATAGTATCTAACTGTAAGACAGTTTTTAAATTAGACTAGACAGTCTTATAATACGCTGCATTTATCATAGTGTTGATAAATCAGGTGCAAGTTACAACTGTCTAGTCTAACTTTGTGCCACCATTAAGTTGGCTTACTTTTATGCCACTAACTAGGACAAATTTCTGGCGCATTGTTGGTGCATGTAAAGCCATGCTCCCTTTTATGTTGTCATGCTCTTTTGTCGAGGTCACACCCCTTTTGTTGGACGGGGCGCAGAAGTGTCTGAAAAGCGCCATATGAAATGAAAGGGGAGCTCTGATTGGTTGCTATGGGCAACGAAGAAAGTCTTATACCTAAACAGTTGTCATACATGAGGCCCATAGTAAATGTGGTATAAAGCATAAATGACATTATTTTTGGTGCACATTGTGCCAAAATTATGGCACAAGTGCCTTGATAAATGTACCCCATTGTGTACAGTTTGGGGTACCAGAGCAGCAGAAAGACATTATAGAGCCTGAATAGATTCCAAAGGCAGGCAATGAAAATAATAAATGGACTGGGTGGACTGCAATACCCAGAAAGATTAGAAAGATTAGGGTTATTTAGTTTAGAGAAAAGACGGCTTTGGGATAACCCAAAAAAATTTATAAATATATCAAGGGTGAGTATACAGAATTCTCACAAGATCTATTTATACCCAGTGAATTCACTAACAGAGTTCTAAAAAGGGTCTGGATACACTTCTGGAATGGAATAATATAACAAGTTATAGTGACTTGGATTCTGGAGAAGGGTCATTAATCCAGGGATTTATTTTGATTGCCAGATTGGAGTTGGGAAGGAATTTTTTCCCTTTAAATGAGGACAATTGGCTTCTACCAATTCCTTCCTCTGTATCTACACTATAGCACAATAGAGTGAACTGGATGCATGTCTATCTTTTTTTGGCCTAGCAAACTATGTAACTATGTAAGTACACACAAAACAGCAGTGAAGACCTGGAACAATGGTGCTAAAGTGACAGATGATTTATCTGGTGAGCAGTGGTTCTTTGTTTTCTTTTTCATGGCATTTTCCCCTTAAGTTAACTTTTTTCACACTTGGAAGACTTCTGAGAGGACCATTATATGGACAAGTGTCTGTCAGTGGGCTGTCACACTTCTGTGCCTGGCACATAAAGCATATACTAAAAATGGTGTAAACCACTGAAATCATGGAGCCATTCAAATCATGTTTTGGGCCTACAATGCAGACAACTATCAGTGTCTGTGGCACTTTGTAATGCGCCTGAGATCAGGGAGTCGTGTCGCACTACAACTGTAGGAATCTACACATTTATGACTGTTTATCAGAAAATCCAGGCACATTACTGCTGGAACAGGTAGACCACTTTAAAAGTGGTTTACCTTATCCAGAATTGTCGCTCAGTAGCTAGAATATGCTAAATCTATAGCCCGTAGTAGAACATAATTACAATAGTATATGTATTATGTGTCAGATGAAATTTCTAAGAGCATGCCAAATGTTGGCAAGGAGAGAAAAGGTTGTCAAGTATGGTTTACATACTGATGTAGCAGAGTTTAACCTGATTGCGATATCATGGCTTGTTATCATGTTATCTATTCTTAACCCACTAACAAAAGCATTGAAGAACATGAGATAGTATTATGTGCTGTGATTTTATAGTTCTTTCTGTCAAGATTAGTTTTGCTATATCAAGTAAGTATATCATTAGGTCAACAGTATGTAAAAGCAGAATCATCAGTAGACGGCACAATATAGTATTTTTTTTGCATAGTGTTGAGCTTTGGATTTGACTAGGACCGGTTCAGCCTGATCCAAATTCTGCAGACAATGCTGGGAATATCATAAAACCAATCACTAGCCATTTCCAGACAGAAAAGGAAACATTTTATTCATTGATCATATACATTCCTTTTGCTGGTGACTGGTTGCACAATGTTCCCTCTATTGCCGGCAAAATTTAGATAAGGCAGAACTTGCTCTAGCTAAATCTGATATCTTAGTAAATACATGTCACTCCTCCAGTAAATGGCAAATATTCTCATACATCAAAGTAGTTAAGAATGGCAGGAATCTTCCTGCCTTTTCGTCTTCTCCTGCGTATTAGACCAACTGTGAAACTGCCTCAAACAACATTCAGGACTGATCAGCTAACCATGTCTCATGTTAGCACAATTAATGGGAATGGTTGTTTGCTAGTTCTCTATAAAGCAGAGTTTCACTTTCCGGTGGGCACAGAGTTTACTGTTGCTGAGAACTGCTGCTTGCATTCTGTTTCTGGCATTTGATCCTATCGTGTCCTGTTTTGGTTAGCCTTCTGTGCCCAATTAGTTAGAGCTCTGTTTGTCTTTAGTTCTCTGCTGCTTCTGTTCTGCCCCATGTCAGTTTTTCAGTGTGTTTTATTCCTGAGTTCTCTTTGGTAGTTCTGTGCTGTTTTGGTTAGAGTCAGTATAGTTAAGGGACATTGGTAGGAATTTAGTCAGGGACCAAAAAGGGGTCTGGTGTTAAGGCCAGCGCTATGGACAGGTTATGGACAGAGTTACAAAAGGTAGTTATTACTGTCACATTTGTTTGGTGTCTTGCTTCTGGATTCAAGTCATTATCATTCCATCTCCATCTGTGGCTTTGTTATCATCTGTCTTGTTAATAAGTCCTTATGTGTATTCTTGATTCACACTTTGTATTATTTGTATGCCTCTGCTAACTGGCTTCATTCTGTTATAAATTTTGTTTGTCTTTTGTATCAACCTGCGTCATTAGAAAGACATATTTGATAACAGTAATCCAGATCATAATGAGACATTTTGGCCATGGAATGGCCATCTTCAGGTCGTATCTGGAGGAAGAGTGAAGGAATAGGTGCGCGAGCACTGCAAGTATGGCGCACTCTTGTCGGTTAGTATAACACTACTTAAGCAGCAAGTCTATTTTTTATACATATACCTATTGATTGGAAAGCGCTGTTTATCCTCTATCCGAACACTATATAAATAGTGGAAATCTGGGTACTGCTGGAACCTGTATGACTCAATTACATTGTTGACCAATGATGTAAATATAAGCAGAAGTTCTGCAGCATCAAGATAAGCTGTCCAGTACACCTGCATTATGACCCCCAAACAGCTCATTACTGAAAGATGAGGCTATGGGACCGTTACGATTTTCAATAATACTTATTATTACCAGGCCTCACTTAGGAAATGACCTTGATGAATCATATAAGCACATGCAACAAAACACTCTGAGCAAGATTTAAAATTCACCCCCAATTTTCCAGCACTATAGAACTGCTATTGTCTGCTACACTGGCAGGTTCACCAGTCTTATATCATGTTATTTCATTTATATATACATTTATATGTATATTTGCTGCATATATGCTAGGAAAACATTTCTGTAGTCCATGCGTTTATTTGTACTGAATTACAGAATTCCCTATTCACTATTCTATGTAAAACAGAGACATCTAAAAAAGAGACTTCTAAAAAAGAAATGTGTACAACTCAGAATACATTTTTCATACTGGAAGTCAAGAGGCAACTTGCACCATTGTATGCCCTAACAGCATTTGTCAAAGACTTCTTTCAGTGATAAATGTATGCAGTATTTCCTGAAGTATACCCCAAAGATGCAATGCAGTGCGAGCTTACTCATTTAAAGTAAATAATATCTGTTTATGTATTTATCAGTATTTCTATTTCTAAACTATTACAATGTAAAAGATATTTTAAAATAATTCTTGATTTGCATATTACCTAAAAAAGTTTCCAAATACTAGTAAAGAGTAGGTTCTATGTGTTCTACCTGAAAGGTTTGATAGGCTTGTTAGCTGAGTCTCCTAGTTTGGTCTGTACTCCCTCTAGTGACGGAACTTGCCAATGACAGTCTCTCCTGGGCAACATATTTTTTTCCTTTAACCGCAGTCCCATATATGTTTTAACAGAAAATGTAATACGATCATTTTAAGACATAATTTATACATTTGAATACTTTCATAGGTAATTCTAGTATGTAATGGTCAAAATGCAGCAAATATATACCATGAATTTATGAGATATTCTGGACAAAGAACAAAATACAAAAGTCATCAGTTTAAGGAGCCTTTAACACAAATTCTACCACTACGACTTTTCTATTCTGTTCTAATAGTTTTTCTCTGCTCAGTCTTCTGCTTCTAATCTTTTGAAATTGTACATTATGTTGTAGCTTTGTTTGGGAAAAATGTGCCTATTTTCAGATTTACGGAACCATCAGAGTTCAAATTTATTAGAATGATAAATTATAAATAGAATGCAATTCATTAATCACTGGAAACATGGTTTTAGCATGAATGCTGAATTATGAAGGCTCCGCTGACTCTTATTGACAGGGCCGCTTCAGAAATTTCAGGGCCCCCTACAGCTAAAGTGCCTGGGCCCCCTGTTAACCCGCCCCACCATCCCATCGCCCCGCCCCCACCAACCAGCAGCAACCCAGGCTTAGCGGGGCCTAGTCCAGGAGGCTTGAGAGGCCCACTCAAGACCCCTGAGATGCAGGGCACCATCAGGGCCTAAAATTGGGGGCCCCGATCAGGGCTCTAAGATATGGGGCGCTCTAAAGGCCCCTGGGATTTGTGGGGCCCCAAACAAGGCCCTAAATTTGTGGGGCCCCATAACAAGGCTCCAGTTGTGGGCCTGCTCATAGGCCCACAAATCTTAGGGGCCTTGTATTGGCCCACAAATCTTAGGAGGCTTGAGTGGGGCCCCCAATCCTAGGGGCCTTGACGGGGCTCTTTAAATCCAGGACCTTTATCGGGGCCCCCAAATCTTAGGAGCCTTGTGCACGGCCCCACAAATCTTAGGAGACTTGAGTGGGGTCCTACATATCACAGGGGCCTAGAGCAGGGCCCCACAAGTCCCAGGAGGCTTGAGAGGCCCGCTCAAGACCCCTGAGATTTTCAGGGCCCCAATCAAGGCCCCTAAGATTTGCAGGGCCCCAATCAAGGCCCCTAAGATTTCGGCCCAGTAGGCCCCTAAATTTCGGCCCCAATCAAGGCCCCTAAAATTTTCAGGGCCCCAATCAAGGCCCCAAAGATTTGCAGGGCCCCAATCAAGGCCCCTAAGATTTGCAGGGCCCCAATCAAGGCCCCTAAGATTTGCAGGGCCCCAATCAAGGCCCCTAAGATTTGCAGGGCCCCAATCAAGGCCCCTAAGATTTGGGGGGCCCTGCTCAAGGAGCCTTGATTGGGGCCCCACAAACTGGGAACTGGCCTGGCATCCCTATGGTAAAAATAGGGGGCCAGGCTGCAGGTGGAGTAGGCAGCACACAATAGCTTTACATTACATTCAGTGTGACTTACTTCAGCTGGAAGCATCCTGTGCACTGAGCAGTTCGTCCTTCCCCCTGCTCCCTCTGGCTGTGGGCGTGACGTCACTGATCTGCTGGCGGCCGGAGGGAGGAGGGGGAGGGGCGGACTGCTTCTTGCACAGGAGGCTTCCACCTGAAGTAAGTTACACCGACTATGTTATGTAGAGCTTCACTAGCAGCCCGGGCCCCCTCTGACAGGACAGTTGATTGTGATGGTAGGGAGAGCAGCCTGCAGTCTGCTCTCCCTTCCATTAGTGTGGAGCAAGGGGGCGGTACCTGCCGGTGACTGTGGGCCCCCCCCTTGCTTCACATTCTGGCCGGGCCCCATACACCTGTAGTGCCTGTACCCCCCTATTGGCGGCCCTGCTTATTGAAATAAATATATTGCCTGGTTTTGTCTGAGAAATGAGGACTTGGCCTTTAAATTTCAAAACTGCAACCACAGATGGCCACAGGCAGTAGAGGACCTTCATGTAAAAACAGTACAGCATGCCCTTTGGTAGGGACTAGTAGAAAATACAAAAAAAAATCATACAATATACATTAAATATACATACACTTACACATAAGAATACATTCACATGTACAAAATATAAACATTTGTCACAAATTTATAAACACTGATTATAGATAGATAGACAGACAATAAATAGACCAACAAATAGAAATAGAACAAAGAACATAGAACAAAGAGAACATAGTTAGATAGATAAACAGATAGAACAAAAAAGTTGCAGCATTTCTCTAGATTTTTTATTTCTTTAAAATCTGCTTCTGTTATCCCATAACTTTGTGACACTTCAACTCTACAGAAGCTTAAAGAGGGTTTCTTACCTTAATGATTAGCTTATGATTTAGGAAAAGGTAAATGAAGACTTTGCTGTTTTGATTTTGTTTTGTTCAGGAGATAAAGAAAATTTTATCTACTGCTTGTTTACACAAGTTTGTCTAGGTTACTGACCAACTCTTCCTCTTACCTAATCGTTCCAGGCTACCCTCTCCATCATGGTGAGTCACTCCTTGCTGAGCCTTATCTCTAGCACAAAAACTTGTTCATTTAAGTTAAAGGGGTTGTCTTACTACAAAGATTAGCTTTCAACATGTAGGGAATAGTAAAGACGTTTTCCAAATGTGTTGCTTTGTTTCTTTTTTTTGTTTTGTTGAGGAGCTACAAATGATTTTATCACCTATGAGTGCTTTCATGTTTCTTTAGTTACTGACCTGCCCTGCTCCCTCCTGCTGTTTGTCTTATCTGATAGCAGAGAGTGATCACAGAGGCACAGAACTGCGGACAGATTGAGAGGTTCAGTGTTATCGGAAGACCAATTATTATTGCTTAATTTAGCTCTGAAGCTTCTCTGGATCTGGTATCAGGAGATTTTTTATCTAATCTAGACTAATTAGCATAAATCTGAATGCCCAGAGCTTATATGCTAATTACCCACAGCTTGACCAGGAAGTGATAGGATGCATGAATGAAAGAATGCTGCTGGCTCTATGAAACAACGTGGTGAAACAACCCCTTTTATGACAAGTTTTAACCCTAAGGGCGCATCCCCACAGCACGGGACAAATACCAGTCGGTTTATCCGACTGGTATTTGTCCGGTTTTTAAGCCGTGCACACGGCCGCGGGAGGACGGCTTTTCTCCGCGATTATCCCTTCCTCCTTCTCACTCACTTGTTCATATTCCATCCGAAAACCGGATGGAAGAATGAACATGTTGAATGTTTTTCAGGCCGCCGGTGGTCTGAAAAACCGCCAGACGGAAAACCCGTGCAGTGGGGACTGCTACGTGGGTATTCCACAGAGGCCTATGTAAAAGTTTGCGGCCAGTTTTTCAGACGGTTTTTAAAACCGCAAACCGTCTGAAAAACCGTCCACAAACCAGTGCTGTGGGGACAAGGTCTAAGAGTTCTGTAACCTTGTGTACTACAGATTATACACCTCCAGCTCTCATGTCACTGTAACAGGCTCAGCTAGGAATAGCAGAGCTGATTTGCTAATCACTGCTATGGAACCTCCTACAGCCTAACCAGGAAGTGTGAATCTGAAGCAGGCCATGGCTCTGTGAAACAGCACAGTGAGAACACCTCTTTAATTTAACAACAAATGCATTATGATAACTTTTTCAATGCTTTTTAATGGCTATCATCATGTCCTAAGATCAGCTAACTTGTTGCATTCTTTGCCAAATAATAAATGTTACATTTGTAAATAAATAGATATGAGATAGATAGATAGATAGATAGATAGATAGATAGATAGATAGATAATAGAAGAAAAATTGCAGCACTCCTATGCAAAAAAAGTGGGTGCCAGCGAAGCAGTCCTGACCAAGACCTCCAACAAAAAAATAGAAGACTCCTCAGCACTCCAAAAAAAGGCAAAAAAGTGATTACATTTATTCACCCATCTCCTTGCAACATTTGAGCATTGCAATAGGGCCTTTCTCATGCCCTGCAATAGGGCCTGGCTTGAGAAAGGCTCTATTGCAGGGTTGAAATGTTGCAAGGACATGGGTGAATAAGTGTAATCACTTTTTATGTAATCACTATTTTTGGAATGCTGTGGAGTCTTCTAGTGATAGATAGATAGATAGATAGATAGATAGATAGATAGATAGAAAGATAGATAGATAGAGGCTTAGACTGTCCCACAGGAGAGTAGGGGAAACCCCTGATGGGCCCCTGGGCATGGTGGGCCCCTTTCAGAAAGGACAGAGAAAAAGTGGCAGAAAGCAAGACGAATAGTGCAAGAGTCACGTGCAGTTTATCCATTCTTTTACAGTAGCTGCAGGATGAGCCCCAATAATTAACTTCACTTATGGGCCCCAAGAATCATCTCCACTAGTGGGCCCAAAGAATCAACTCCAACAGTGGGCCCCAAGAATCCACTTCACTGTTGGGGCCCAAAAATCAACTCCACTGGTGGACTTCAAGAATCAACTGCACTGGTTGGTCCTAGAAGTGATTAAACCAGCATATCGCTTAGCCAGGATCCCAGTCTTTGCACATAGCTCTTATTATTGTCAGTATCATTAGCGGTCACATAACACCTGACGTTGGGAGCTGACAGTTGTACCTTGCCTTTGGTTTCAGATTGCTAAATGTGAGACCTTAAGTCACTGCTTACCCTTTTTAAGTGTTTTTCCTTATAACTACTGAAAGTTTTCTAATAAAAGATCTTGTCTGTTAGTGACATCATAATACATCAAATAATAACTTAGCGTATAGATGGAGGAGAGACAAATCATTCCAATACTTATCTTGCTCAATACTATAGATAACCAATCTCTAAGATGAAGCATAATGGGAGTACTGTATGTTTTCTTCATTGTTTAATTAAGGAATATTCTAGGAACATTAAAGTTGAAGGCAGTTGTGGCTGGAGCTTCTGTTCTTGTCTTGTTCTTTCAATTTAGCAGTATGACCACTAGATGTCACTGTTTGCCACTGCAAATTCTGAATTTGACTACAGCTGCATATAATCTAATAACAGTCTGTTTTACACCTTAGTTTCAAGGCTAGTGATGTGTGTTTAAAGGAACACAGGGGCCAAGGTTGGAGTCACCTCCTGACCCAGGTGCCTCAGGGGCTCAATGACTTCCCTGCCACAATGGAGAGCAGTCATATGTATTTATATGTGTGTGGATGGATACTGTAAGTGTGAAGTATATAAATGATCTGTAGCAGGTCCTAAATCTGCATACATCAAGTCTCTATAGGGTTCAAAATCCAGTAGGACTATTCCTCCTAGTGGTTTTTTTCTGATTAGTATTGACTACTTGACTTCTGCAACCTTAGGATTACTGTGTGAATTTTGTGATCAATGGTTTTGGTTAGGAAAGAAGACAAGGTATTTCTATCAGAGGAATTTGCAGTAAATGTAGCACTTTAGGTAGGACTATAAATATGTTATATATAGGGAATATTTTTTCCTCTTGCACAATTTCCTCTTTTGAAGAAGACCACTACAGAGTGATGTAAGCTGAACAGCCTTAAGCACTTCCATCACATACAGTGGAATAGCAATCTTGATGGTTACAATTCTTATTAAATACACAAGATGCTTTCACCTTAGATAGCAGAGTTTATCTGATCACAAAAGACACAAATGAAAAGCACTGAGAAAGTTGATAGAATTTTCTGTGCCCCGATTTAATGGTATGTTATCTGTCAAACTTAGCTTTGCTGCAAATGTAGCAAAAATAAACCCGACAGATAACACATCATGGTATCATGATCTCAGCACATTAACTTATGTCAACTTTTTCATTGGCTTTTGTTATGAGCTAGGAACAGATAACATAGAAAGACGTGATATTACTGTCAAATTAAACTTTGCTACATCCGTACATCTGTATAGTTTGAATTTTTCAGAAAATACAACATTAGCAACAGAATAACAAAACAGTGGTCCCTTAACACATACGATTAATTGGTTCTGGTTGAAATCATTTTGTGTTGAAAACATAGATCTATGGAAAACTGATAATTGGTTTGAAAGTCCCCAAAATGTCACCACAACATGCAAAATAAATATAAGATAACAAATACAGATAAAGCAAGTCCTCACATATAACAGCCAGCAGGTCATAAATCAGGAGCATTCTAGCGCTCGGACGACATTTCTGGCTCAGTTAAACCGCTATGAAAGTGGTATACCTGTTCCAGCTGTAATGCGACTAGAAATACCATAGAAAAAGCTATAAATCTATAGCTTCACTACGGTTCTAGTGCGCCCCGCCTTCCACACGCCCCGGAAATCAGGCGCATTACAAAGTGCCACGGGTGCCCTGTAATGGGCCTGATTTTGGCGTGGGGGACAATTAAAAATGTAGCGAATGGGGCTGCACTGGATATCGGGCTGAAAAGACAACTGGGGCGGCATTGTATGAAGTTTTATGTGTAAAAGCCAAATTTCATGTGCATAATAACAGCCTAGAATGCACCTGATTTATGAACCCACTTTACAGCGGGTCATAAATCAGGCGCATTCTAGCGCTAGGACGACATTTCTGGCTCAGATATACCACTTTGAAAGTGGTTTACCTGTTCCAGCTGTAATGCGCCTAGAAATGTCGTAGCAAAGCTATAAATCTATAGCTTCGCTACGGTTCGAGATCAATGGCATAACAAAGTGCCGCGGGTGGTATGTAATGCACCTGATAATGGCGTATGGGACTTTTAAAAATGTAGCGAACGGGGCTGCGCCTTCATATCGGGCTGAAAAGACGCCAGATATCTGGCGAAGCCCGTTCATACATGCCGCCCCAAATGTTTGGTCTCATGCAAATGTTTACTATATGTTTGCAATGTATAGGTTCTTGGGACTGATTTCAAGCAAACCTACCTACAAATATACATATAAAGGGTTCACTGTGAACTTAGCCTTACAGGTCTTACTACATACAGAGGTTTCTTTTATTCTCTTTCTTTAGAGTACAAGCTGATATTTCTTTTTCACTCACTTTTTTGAGCTAAGGTCAAGAATATATCTGAGGGGAATGGGAAATACAAAAGAAGGACTTCTACTTTTCCTTTTAACTGGATCCACATCTGTCATTTGCTCAAAAAATTAAAGATGACATGTATGTAACTTACCGGCGAGATACCAGATCTGAATAGATATAGAGGAGTGTATAATATGACAGTATGAATGAAGGTGTTATGTGCCAAACTTTGTATGTCAGTTTCACACTAAACTTTGGCACATTCTTGGCGCATTTAAAAGTGTTGTGTCTAGTGCAGAAAGTTTGAGCGTACAACTGTTCAGTACAACTGTTCATACATCTATAGAACAATGCTACAACATTTTTTTGGTGCAAGAAACGGCAAACACATGGCGCAGGCGCATTCATACATTTCACCCTAGAAGCTTGAATCAGAAATGGCAATGGCATTTTTACAAAAAGTAATGGGTAAAACAAACCTATGAGTCATGCTTTTCTGTAAGTTATTAAAAATATCTGAAGACCAGTATATTTTCATCACTTTTTAGGGCATTTTCAAACATAAAAGATTTGTTAAAAAATTTCTTTGACTGTCGCATTTGTCTGAATACACCATACAAAAATCCATGTTGTTCCTGCAAACACTACCTCATTCATGTGCATGGACATATATAGTCGCAAAAATCTCTTTTTGTGTTCCTCTTGTGAATACCGTTCAATAACTTTTCATTTTACTTTCCATATTCAGACTTTTTATTTAAATTTTGTCTTTTCTTTATAGTTCAGGTCTTTACTATTATTTTGAGGAATTGAAACACATTTACTAAAACATTTCATAACTTGTTCTACACAGACTTGAAAACTCTTTTTTATATTTAATAGTGCAATGGGTTAATCATCTGTCTAAAATTTCCCTACAAAAACACTGATAGTGAAAGCCATGAAGCCGACACTTGGCTTCTGAATAAATAACCACTTCACCCTGTGTGTGCTAAGCTGCAGAATATGCTGCCTCTTTAAAAACAAATAGTGATTAGTCATTCTCCGAGCCATTAATCATTTCGGCCTTAATGTATAAGCAGATGCTGAGAAAACCTTATTTTCCCATTTACGAAGACTGTGAGTAAGAGTATCAGCCAGGTGGCTCCCACTGAAAGTTTCCTTATGATGTCGGTCTGCTACCTTTGTATAGAGCTTTCTAAGTTCAAGCTGTTTGCATTGCTATGAAAGACTATTATTCTCTGTAACACGTGTGTAAAATTCCAGGCAAAACCCAGTGTAAAAAGAAAAAAAGTTCCCCTTCCGGAAGCCGTGGAGCAAATAGCTATTAACAGGCAACGCGCTTCACTGTAGATTAATTGCTGATATTAACCATGGAAATGTTTATGTACATGTTAAAGAATGGAAAGTTGAATAAACTTTACAAAATGCATCACTTCAAATACGGTCGGAACCATAAGTGGGCAAGTCCTTTTAATTCTCTACTTGAGACTGTGCTACCAAATTACCATTGTTAGAATCTGTTGTATTGTGAATGTCTGGACTTTCCCTTTGAGGTTTTGAATACATGGTTAAACCCCAATGGACAATATGTTCTATGGTGTTTTTTTCAAAGGCTTTTATATTTCTTCTAATAATAGATGCTTACTTTGCAACAGAGCATAATATAAATGAAGGCTTATGTTAAGATGCTTTTACTTTGAAAATGTTATGTATTAGGGCACATTCATATAAATTTAGTATTATGGCTTAGTACAACCTCTATGTTATACGGAACTGGAGTACAGTACACCCATGGAAGTCTACGGGGCTCTGTTGTACCTTGTGTATGCCTCCAAGTTTATGTAGAAGGAAATGGGATTTTGATCCTGCCTTCCAAGAGCCATAACTTCTTAAAGAGGTTGTGCACTTTCTCTAGAAAATTAATAGGAAGCTCCTGGTGGCGATGGCGTAACTTTTGTTCAAAAAGTGGGGGGAACAGTTTTCCATCCCCTTCCTTATCCTCCCTCTCTCCTTCTCTTTCCCTTTCTTTCCCTTTCCCTTCCTTCCCTCCTCTTCCTGCAGCGAAGCAGCCCCCTCTAACCCAGCTAGGTGGTCTGGGGGAGTGCTGTGAGCTCCCTCAGTGGGTCCAGGCGGGGCCCATACTTCTGGTGCAATCCGTAAGGTTATGAGTGGCTCTTGTTAAACTAAGAGCCACATGTATGAAAACTGTCTAGGTCTAAAGCTCACTTTGTCACCCATAGCAAACAATCAGAGCGCCCCTTTCATTACATATAGTGCTCTGGAAAAATGAAGGGTAGCTCTGATTGGTTGCTATTGGCAACAAAGTGGGGTTTAGACCTAGACAGTTTTCATACATGTGGCCCTAAGTTTTACGATTCCCTGCATGGTTAAAACTGTCATAGTTAAGTAGAAATTCAATGGAAGTTATACTGCATATTTAGATTTGCCTGTTATAGGCACTGCAACATTCTATGGTGATTCTAATATATAGTATATCAAATTATACACATCCATGTTATTTTGACGTCACTGATAGTAAATATTTTGTTGTCACTGTTGTTAACTTAATACTACAGTTTCATAATTACTAAAGTTCAATGCCGGACTGGGAGTAAAAAGCAGCCCTGGCAGTGAAGCTGAACCAGCCCACCTACAATATTTCCTCCTCTACATGGAAATAAAAAATGTAGCACAATGCAGCAAATTTCGCTTGACCCCCCTAAATCCCCCGTCACTACTCCATTAAATTTGTAATGCACACAACAGAGTAAACCGAATCTCACTGTACACCTAGGAATCACTTATGTACAAACTGTACCCAAAATTTTTATTGCATCACTTGCTGCACCCTGGAAATGAATTCTATTACACATGGTAGCCACAGAAATTGCATTACTAACTGCACTTTCGAAATGAATTGTACATTGTACTCAAGAAGTAATATAATTCACTGTTCCCCAAAATGTATTATATTACACACTGAACCCTAGAAATTAATTACATTACTCACTGTTTTCCAGACATTACATTACACACCGTACCCCAGAGATCATATTACACAACGTACTGCAGAGATTACATTACTCACTGTGCTCCAGAGATTACATTACACCGTACCCCAGAGATTACATTACACACCATACCCCAGAGATTACATTGCACACCGTACTCCGGAGATTACATTATACACTGTAGCCTAGAGATTACTACATTACCCATCGTATCCCAGATATTACATTACACACCGTACCCCCGAGATTACATCACATTGCTCACTGTACCCCAGATTACTACATTATACACTGTACCCCTGAGATTACATTACATGCTGTACAACAGAGATTACATTGCATGCTGTACAGCAGAGATTATATTATACCATACCCCGGAGATTATTAAATTGCACACTGTACCCCAGTGGTTATTACTTTACACACTGTACCCTAGAAACTAACTACATTAGACAAGGTACCCTAGAAATTGTGTGTGTATATATACATATATTGAACACAGACACACTACACACTTAGGGTGAGTTCCCATGACGGTTTTTGGCACTGACAGTGTTCTTGCAAACGCTGAATTCTGACGAGCAAGAGACCCAGACTGCCCGAGGCATATTTCTGCTTTCTACCCTATACTGCTGTTAGTGTGCAAAACGCCTCGATGAATTCTTTGTAGGTGTTGACAGTACACGTCGAAAAATACTGAAGTAAAATCAGTGTTATCTAAACGAAGACACTGATTTAACATAGGATATAATGTAAATCAGTTTCCTGTCGGATTGGACACTGGTTCTGAGGCAGATTCAGCACTGAATCTGCCCCAGAATCAGCATTCATATCTTCCACGTGAACGTACCTTTAAGGTATGTTCACACGGTGTATAGTGGGGTGTGCTGTACGCTCTGCTATATGCCGGGTGTTTAAGAAGTACATGCTGGCCAATCCGTACTTCTAAAATGCTGCGGGGCCGGCCACAATCACTTTCCCTGGCGTGTAAGTGCGGGGAAGAAGCGACATGCCACTTCTTTCTCCTGACACATTACATGTCAGAAATTAATCATATCTCTCATTGAGAGCTTCGAATTACCATAGTTACAGTCCGTACTTTTGGGCATCTTGTAGCATAATTACACCCTGAAGTATGGACCACAAAGATGCTGTGTGAACATATCCTTATACACACACTGGACACATGTAAACACACTTACATTATATATATATATATATTTACACTAGACACATGGCTGTACATACAGTATATAAACATCTCACATATACAGTAAATACCCTACTCACATGCACACACAACACTTAGCACCCTTGTCCTTACCTGTCTACTTTAGTCTGTTAAATTCGGCAGCTTCTTCCTCCTACTACAGACAATGGGAAGCAAGGGGCCACTGATTCATTCGGCAGGAGCTTCTCTTCTTTTCTGATGAGGGCTAAGCATAGGGGAAGTGGTATATGAGGGGAGGAAAAGATGCCTACACAGTCCCAGATACAGAGTGTGCTGGACTGTGAGCAGCGTTCTGATTGGTGAAGCAGCCCCTGCTGACTCCTGCTCTACCAATCAGCGCTTCTCTCACTCTACACTGACACGCGAGACTGCTACCTACTCCCAAGATGCACAGAAATATAGGAGGCAAAGGGTTAACTATTTCCTCCTCTGTGCTTTTCCCTCCCACACTTACTGTATTATCATGCTTTAAAATGGATTCTTTATTATTGAAGTGGCTAAAAAGTGGGGGGACCATCCCCCGCCCTGAAAAAGTGGGGGGACCATTCCCCTCCGTCCCCCTAAAATACACCTATGCCTGGTGGCTCAAGAAACAGAAAAAGAAAGCATCTACACACCTTCCTCCACTCCTTTGTGCCTGCGCTGTTTCTTTCCGGTCAACTATTTACTTTCTTCTGCTTCCGAATGATTATGTCAGTCAGTGGCTGCAGTCATCACATGCCTCTGCTTACATCATCATTTGGAAGCGTTCTGTTACGTGTACGAGGTGTGGGTCGCGGGCACACCCGTACCCCCATTGCTCTGTGTTCTGCGAGTGACGGCATGACCTGCAGGCGCACTCACAGATCCTTATCGCATTCTTGCCGGCTGTTGCGTGTGCCTCATCTCCTAGGGTGTGTGCATGGGAGCTCAGAGAAATTTAAAGAGCTGGCGTGCTGGTAATTTGCTATCACCGGGCTCTGACCCTATTTAAACCTGTCACTTCCTCATGTCCTTGCTGGATCCATAGTGTTAGTGCCTATGTTGAAAGCATTCCATAGCTGTTCTTTCCGTGTATCGGTCCTCTTCTCCCTACGCCCCCGACTGTGAACCTGCCTTTTGATTTTGTACCACGTACATTTTGGCCGCCACCTCAGATAAGTTGCGCCAGGGGTAGCAACCTGGCAGTCGCCTGCTGAAGCAAGGCCGGCCTGCCTTGTGGCAGACTCTGGTGAGAACCACGGGCCCCCTTAGATTCTGCTCCCTGGTGCGGCTTATACCATCGCCTGCAGCGGTCCAGTGGATCCAATATCAGGGATCGTTACATTTCACTTACAAATGGTAATGTAGGGAAGTGGCAGCCAATTAGTGCAGTGGTGATGTCCCCATTCTGAAGTAGAAGACAGAAAACAGAAGACTGAGGAGAACCAGCGATGGAATAGAAGAGTGGGGGAGTGGGAGTATAATTTTTTTTTTTTTCCCCAAAATTTCCATTTTTTTTAAAAGGGGAGGGCCCTTTTTTTTTTCACCGTTTAGAGGTTTTTTGGGTTTCGGTTTGTTTTAAGTTTCTTAGCCCCCAATGAAGGGAATTTTAACATTTGTTTTCCGGTGGGTGGGGAATGGGGGGGAACCATTGAAAGGCAACCAAAATTTGTTTTTAAGGCAAAAGGTTACATACGGGAAAATCTGCCAAAAAATTTTTTTTTTGGGGAGGGGCCAAGAAACGTAAAAAATAAAATTTTTTTTAAAAAAAGGGAAAATTTTTAAAATTTTAAATTTAATATAACCCCTTAAAAACAGTTAGAAACAAGACCTAAAATTTTCCATAACATAAGTGCCCACCACGAAAACCCCTTCAAAAACAGATTACTAATTACGGAGAACTAAACCCAACCTAAAACATTGACATTCTGTAAAACTGAAAACAGATATGAAACAGGTTACATGAAATAACATAAAATATTTGAGATAATTTACTTTTTTTTCTTCAGCTGGTTTTCACTTCACTGCAGATCTACGCAGGAGGGAAGGTGAGAAGAAAAACAAACCAGGGGGTTTTTAACATTGCAAAGGATTTTTTAAAACATTTCTCACTTTATTAAAAAATAAATACCTTGCATGGGGTTCTGTGAATGTCTTGAATGGACGTTTGTTATCCTTTATTACGTTATTACTTGCTTTGAAGCCTCCTCCATGTTCAGGGGGGGTTTTTAAATTTTTCCCCATACTTGTGGGTTTTTGTATCAAGCAGCTACATCTAAACTTAATCATTAGTTTTAATTTTAACTTTTTAAATTTCTTTTCCTTAAAACACTGTACAAATACACTCAATGACAGAAGAACAAAATGCTCCCAGATGGAATTGCTGGATTCCTGTAGAATTGGTTTCAGTTAATCTCAGGGAGTTTTGAAAATGATTTCAGGGTTTGGGCTGATTAGACATTAGGGGCAACATGTATGCTTTTTGCCACTAAGACGCCAATTTAATTGCACATTCCCCCGTATCCTAAGGGAATTACGTAATTTGATAGACAGGCCCCTATTCTTAATATATATGGACCGTATAATAACGGGGTATGTCCCAAAGGATTGGCGCATAGCAAATGTGGTGCCAATATTCAAAAAGGGAGTCAAAAACTGATCTTGGAAACTACAGGCCGGTAAATTTAACCTCTGTTGTAGGTACAATGTTTGAAGGTTTTCTAAGAGATGCTATACTGGACTATCTCACTGAAAATAAATGTATAACTCCGTTCCAGCATGGGTTTATGATGGATCGGTCCTGTCAAACTAATCTCATCAGCTTCTAGGAGGAGTTAGTTCTAGACTGGAGACATTGGATGTTATATATCTAGATTTTTTCTGAAGCATTTGAGAAGGTGCCACATAAAAGATTGGTAAGTAAATGGAGAATGCTTGGACTGGGGGAAAATATTTGCAAGTGGGTAAGTAACTGTCTCAGTGATAGAAAACAAAGGGTGGTGATTAATGGTACATACTCAGACTGGATCCCTGTTACTAGTGGGGTACCTTAGGGGTCAGTATTGGACCCTATTCTCTTTATTAAATTCATTAACGATCTTACACATGGATTGCACAGTAGAATATAAATCGTTGCAGATTATACTAAGCTCTGTAAAGTAATCCACGCAATAAAGGACAATGTGTTATTAAAGAGGGATCTGGATAAGTTGGAGGCCTGGATAGAGAAGTGGCAGATGAGGTTTAACACGGATAAATGCAAGGTTATGCACATGGGGAAGAAAAATCCAATCCGTGATTACTTGTTAAACGGAAAAACGCTGGGAAAAAGTGTCATGGAGAAAGACTTGGGAATCCTAGTGGGCAGTAAACTTAATTGCAGTAGCCAGTATCAGGCATCAGCTGTCAAGGCAAACAGAATTATGGGATGTATTAAAAGGGGCATGGTTGCACATGATGAGAACATCGTTCTCCCATTATACAACTCACTGGTTAGACCACACATGGTATATTGTGTACAGTTTTGGCCACCAGTTCACAGGAAAGACATTGTAGAACTTGAACAGGTTCAATGGCAGGCAACAAAGATAATAAAAGGACTGGGTGGACTGCATTACCCAGAAAGATTAGCAAGATTAGGTTAATTTAGTTTAGAGAAAAGACGGCTTTGGGGGGACATAATAAATATGTTTAAATATATTAACAATCAGTATAGAGATCTCTGCCAGGACTTATTTATACTCAGGACTATATCGAGAACAAGGGGCATCCTCTACACCAAGAGCAAAGAACGTTTCTGCATAAACATAGAAAGGGATTCTTTACTGTAAGAGCAGTTAGACTGTGGAACTCTCTGCCAGAGGAACTTGTCATGAGGAATTCACTAACAGAGTTAAAAAAGAACCAGGGATTTATTCTGATTGCCAGATTGGAGTCGGGAAGGAATTTTTTTCCCTAAAATGAGGACAATTGGCTTCTACCTCATGGGGGGTTTTGCCTTCCTCTGGATTAACATTATAGGAAAATAGGCTGAAGTTTATGGACGTCTGTCTTTTTTCGATCTTATAAACAATGTAGCTATGTAATTATAATAGTATAGTATATAGTAATAGTATAGAATGCCCCTGAATTTATGAATCCGGTCTACTGCGGGTCATAAGTCAGGCGCATTCTAGCGCAAAGACAACAATTCTGGTTCAGGTAAACCACTTTTAAAGTGGTTTACCTATTCCAGAAGTAATGCGCCTAGATTTGCCATACTGAAGCTATAAATATGTAGCTTTGTACGGTTCTAGTACGCCCTGCCTCCCGCATGCCCCCCGATATCAGGCGCAGTACAAAGTGCCACAGGCGCCTTGTAATGCCCCTGATACTGGCGTGTGGGCATTTTAAAAATATTGCAAATGGGCCCTAGGTTTTGGCACAAAAGAGCATAACAGTGCTTTCCTCAGCTGTTAAAAGGCTCTCAGGGGCTACTTATGAATAGTGTACCTTTTGGTTAGAGATTGTTCACTGCGTGATTTGCCTCTTCTATGCATTTTACCACAAGGTAAAATCCCCTGCACAAGTCACGTGCTGCTAGCTATGAGCTGAACTTTCATGAGAATGAGGAGAGCGGAGCTTGGGATAGGGTATTCGGTGCCCTGAGCAAATAAGTTACAAAGCGTGCCTCCAATGGAAAAATACAGCACCTTGCGCCTCCTTCCTGTCTGGGATGAAGTGACACCCAAAGCGGTCGCCTACCTTCTCCTACCTGTTATCCTGGCCCTGGTCCTCCTCATTCACTTCTATAGGAGCTCCTCAACATAGCCAAGTGTGTGTGCTATTTTCGGGAGCTCTCATAGAAGTGAAAGGAGAGGATGTCCGCAAGCACTGCCCTTCTAATTCACATGCATGGTTGGCTTGCGGCTAGCTGCGCATGACCTGTGCAGGGAATTTTACCCCATGGTAAAACACCTTTAAACTAAGTGAATCAAGAAGGTCATTTCGGCAAAGAGCCCTCCATCTATGCCGTTCTAATCAAAAAGGTGTTGAACGCAGTGATTATGTGAATGCACATAACCATGACAAAAAGGCTACGGATGACCCAGAAAGACAACCAGTAGAGAGGTTTATTTAATCCATTAACTAGCACAAGCAACTCTCACAGTTTCCTTGTTCACCATTCACACACACATGCCACCTATATTACACATTCATATCGCTACCCATATCATTTCCAGGAGCTTAACAGATGTTATTTTGGTTTATAGTACCCATGATGTGTCCTGTGATTGAGAGCCAGCTACCATTACCTTTGTTTGCAGTGGTGTTGTAAATGAGAAACCTGGACTGCTACAAACCTGAGAATCATCATCTTTAAGCAAATAAAATCTAAGCACAATTATGGTGGCACTCACCCTTTAGCAGGTTGATAAATTAATGTCCTCAAGTAACCAGTTGTATCGGGTATGGCAAAAATCTTCTGCACAGATCTCTGGTGGCCCATCAGCAGCACACGTACAATTTTCCAATATACAAAAGCAATCCAGCAATATAAAACTCTGATTCCTTTATTTTACAAACAGCACAAACACATGGATAGACATCTGTGTTGGGTGTCCGCTGATGTTTTTCAGGTTCGTCAGAATCCTTGTTCACAGTTCATCATCATCTTTAGTTATGAATCCAAGTTCTGTTTAGGATCCAACAACAGTTGAGTTTGAGATTGAAGGACTTATGGTGAAAGTATAAATCCTGCTTTTGCTGTGAAGCAACACACAATACTACAACTGCAGGTGTGATGATCTGGGGAGCCATCACATATGACAGTTGGTCACCTCTCTTAGTGATACAAAGGACACTAACAACTTAGTGATATGTACAGGACACCTGGTAGACACGTGTTACTTCTCATGCTAAGGCTTCCACCAACTGGCATTTTTCAGCAAAATAATACTCACCCACACACAGAAAGGTTTTTCCCTTTTGAATGCCCTTCCCACCAGTTTTGCAAACTTTTTGGGGTTGGCGGGCCCCAGGGGTGCAAAAATCTAAAGGCCCACGGGCCAACATGTGTTTGGGCAAATTGCAGCGGGAAATTCCCATTTTACAACCGTAAACCCCCCCATTTTCCAGCCTTATCCTATTTTGGGCGTCGAGCAAAAGAGGGCCCCCAAGGGGGGGGCTGGAGCCTTTTTTAATGGTAGAGATTTCACCAATAAACATTTTCTATCATTTTATTACTGTACTTTCACTTTCATACAATTTATTGTCATTACATACACACATAAAAAATTTTTTATTCGATTTTCAACAACCCCTTTTTGGGGGCTATTTTTTTTTTCAATGTGCTTTATTAAAAAAATAAAAAAGGGGGAACGACTACCGGGTACGGGGACAACAAATTTGTTCGGGGAACAATTTTGGATTCATGCCCAGAAACAAATACAAAATAAAAATTCCCACCATGGATTGCATAAAAAAAACCCCTAGAAGTTGCTTTTTATCCCTATTCAATTGTGTTCTATGTTTCATTAAGGTTTGTCATTAATAAACAACTTTAAAACTTTTAAAAAAATCTGTTCACAATTTGGGGTTGGGGGTCCCATTCACTGCCCAAGATTTTGGCCAGGGAAAAAAAAACCCGCATGCACCACTCTGGATCCCTGTTCAAAATTAAAGGGGATTTTTCCACCCCTGGCCAAAGGGTTTTTCATTAGTTTTTTTTGAAAGTTATTGGGATTTGAAAAAACCGTCAAAAAAAACAATGTCAAATATTCCCAAAGATGTCAACAGAAAATCCGACCTAGTCTTACCTCCCCTTTTAAATTTTTTGACAGTCATATTTTTAACCTGAAAAACCATAAAAAAAAAATTGGAACATGTAACTTTGGGTCATTTTTTTGGGCGGAATATGTACTGCTCAGGTTTTAAAGGGGAAGGGGAAAAATCCCCCCAAACCGAAAAGGGCAGAAAACCGTCCCCCCAAAAATTTCAAAAAAACAATACCCAAAAAACCTGGGGGCAGATTCTTTAAATTAAAAATTTCCCTTTTGTTCAAAAAGGGTTGGTGACCCCTAAACCCAATAGAATTTAAAATTTTCCCTTTTTTAAATTTTTCCCTTTTTTTTATTATCCCTTTTTCCCCATAGATCAATTTTTATGGTTTTTTAAATTTTGTTATAAAAGGGTTCAATGGGGTTTTTCCCTTTACCCTGTTTTGGGGGTGCAATTTTTGTTTTTGGGGACCAAAAACCCTATGGTGGCCCACACAAGGGAATTTTCCCCTATCCCTTTTTTTCCCCTTGACCCCTTTGGTTTTTACATGGATGTGAAAGAAAATTTGGCAAAACTGGGGTTGACTGGGGCCCCTCCAAAAAATTATTTTCCGGGGGTAAAAGAGGGTTTTAATTTTTTTTAAAAAGGGAAATTTTAACCCCCTTTAAAGGGCTCAAAACCCCGTTTTGGCCTTCCTACCAAAACCCAATTTTTTTAAATATTACATGTGTCACTTTATGTGGAAGGGAAAAACTTTTTTGACACTTTTACCATCCATGTGATTCAGAGATTGGGTTTCTCGTGACACATTGTGCTTTAAGTTAGTAAAAAAAAAATTTAAATTAACAATCCCCTTTTTTGTTTGGGGAAAAATTTCAAAAAATTTTATGAAAATTTGGGAAAAATTTTTTTGATTTTTAAAAATTTCCCCAAAAATTTCCCGGGGGGCAAGACAAGGGTAATTATTCACACACAAAATTTTAAATAACTTTCATCTACCATTTTTTCCACCTTTAAGGGTGGGAAACAAATTTTTTAAATGTCTTTTTTTTTGGGCAATTAAAGGGCTTAAAAACTTAGTATTTTTTCTTTACATTTTTTAAAAAAAAATTGCATTTAAACATTTTTTTAGGGGCCCCTCCAGTTTTTACATGGCTTTGAGGGGCCTGCATGTTTTGATAACCCCCCCCTAAATTTAAAAGCCCTTTTAAGAACAACCCCTTTAAAGGGATTTACAACAGTGTTTAAAGGGAAATTTTTTAAAACCCCCTTTTGGTATTTTTCCCCAGAAAAATTTAAAACAAAGTTGGAGGTGGAAAATTTCAAAATTTCAAAATTTTTAGCAGATTTTCAAAAATTTTTTTCCATTATTCAAATGAAAATGGGTAAATGTGCCCAGGTAAATGCAACTTTTAAAATCATTTCCCCCCAGGTTTTTTCCGTTTTTTAGAAAATATTCCCATATGTGGGCCCTAGGCAATTTTTATTGGGGTCAACCATAAGCCCCCCGAGTAGAAAGGGGCCCCCCGCTGGACTCTGGGGTCTCATTTTTTAAAACCGGGGTTTTAATTTAGGCC